>OX155980.1:82993733-83204904 GCA_944548615.1 Micropterix aruncella | reverse complement strand
GGTACCATTTTCCGTTGGGATAAAATTAACGGATTTGCATTTAATTTCTGTCAATCGAATGCAATGACAAGACACAAAATTAAACGTATGTTACACGACGCACACATTTATGCAAACAATGCATTTGGTTGTAAGAGATAGACGTATGATAATAAACCCGCCCATTGTGAAATTTCACAATAAACAAATAAATTTGCTTGCGGAAAGCTCAAATTAAATCGGGTTTAAATCCACTTTTAATCCAACTCACCACATTCGGGTCAAATTTTATATTGTGGACATCATGAGATAACAGTTTATTGTCAAAACCGTACAGACATGCTTCAAAATTGTACAAAATATACACTTTGGATTGGAATAGACTGCAGGATTTCGCAAGGAAAAAAACGTACAAGTTTGTCTATTTAAAAACTCGACGGGAAGAAAATATTCCAGTCTTACCAATAAACACAGAAAAAGACCAAAAAACAATAAATTACTATGCAAATATGAATGAATAATTTATAATGACACCAAAAAATATTTTAAGGTCCTAATTGAACGCTTAATTAGGAAAATAGTAGCGTCATCAATGCTCTCCGAATTGTTTTTAAAATTTGAATTTCTTTCCCTATTTTGGACGAGTAAAAATAGTATTAGGCGATCTGAATTCCTCTACTGTACTACTCGCTCTTTATCGTACTCCTCATACCAAACAGAGTCCATCATACTCGAAACGTCCACCCCAGGGAGTTATGACGACATCGTGCTATTCTGTCTCTCATGGAGTGAAAGTAAAAACTTAGTGGACAGCTACCGGTTCAACGCCTTAGCGTGAGGCACAATCAGCTGTTCAAACTTGCGCCCTTACTACCAGATTTGGACGGATTTCTCCATCCTCCAGTCTTGTCATAGATTCGAGGTCTCGTGCGCTGCCTCTACCTGACGTTAGCGGTAATTCAGTTCGAATTTATCGCGGACCGAGGCGCCTTTTGGCCCGCAAACTCACAGGATCGGGTTGTCATTTGTCAATGGATAGTTTCTCAGGATAGATGACGCCAGGTCAATAACTGCCCCCGCTTCACAGGAAACATATGTGTCCAGACAGACTCCCCGGGCTATTCGCCGGAAAGCGCAAACCGCCTAATTCCGCCCGAGGTGTTCCCGGATCAGAACCTTCGATCCCACCTGTCCTCGACTGTAGGTAACATCCGTAGGTAGAAGTCATCGTGGCCCTTCTAGGTTTGTCCTTCTAGAAGGCTACCGGATGGGAGCTGAGACGTGAGTTGAGGTGCAGAAGAAAACGCAGGTAAGCCATCAGGCTCAAGATGTACGTAACCATTAAGAACAAAAAAATTACAGTAAGGATCGCTGCAGCAGCACGCGTCATGGAGAAGTTTGTCGTCGCAGTAACTGTAAACGGATGAGTCGCACAGTGGGCAGCCGCCTTTGGCATTTTTGATGCCAAGTAGACTGTTTCGTATGAGGTCGACAGCACCGTTACCCGGCAGGATGCTGAACGCTGCTCCGAGGCCTGCAAATAATATTATCACATGTATTAAAATTTCTCTGTCAAAATGCTGATTTCTTTTCGTTAACTAGCCAGATTTTATATCTATTTTAGAAATACAGTAAATTATTATACTCAAGCATACTTTTCAGTACTAATTCGTATTTTTCAAAATCAGTGAACATTTAAACATCCTATCAAGACCCTGTAGTATTTATAGTAAGGATTATGTATAAAACTAGAAATTTTGGTATTATTACATTACATATATAGTCTAGAATTGCCACGATCGAGTCAAGTATTCAGAAGTCTTTTTCTGAAAAATGGTAATTTAATAGAAAAAATATATCCTGTTTTTTAATATGAAATTCGTGGTTTTGAGGTTACAAAAGTATGAGTATACTTGTGTATAATCACATATAAATAAAATAAAATACAAACGGAGCTGCCACGGAATTCACCGACCAAAAATCGGGCCCATCATAAATAATTATTACACTTCTGGGAGGTGAAGGGTGGATTCCGGACTTACGACCGGCGGTGGTAGGTTTAGGACAGCTGTTTTGCCACATGTGAGCGTTCACCTTACCACCCATTCACTCCCCCTTCGAAGCCATAGACTTTGAGATGCAGAAATCGCGGTTTTAGATATTTTTTCTAGAAAGGAGTTGATTATTTTCCTGGAGAGACCAAGATCTTTAAAAAGGTGAAGCAAAGATTTAGCTGGCAGGCCACGAGCGCCTACTTCCACCGCGTGAAGGTGAACAGTGAAGCCGTTCCGGGTGGCGGCATTTGCGAGGTCACGGTATTTATTTAATTTGTACTCGTGGTCTTTTGTGATATTTGATTCCCATGGAACAGTTAATTCTACGATAAGGACCATCTTCCGAGATAGAGAGTAAAGAGTTATATCTAGACGCAGGGCTGTGCATCCGAGACTTTCAGAGAATTTATACTGCTTAGAGACCGAATCCACCTCCATAATCCAATCTGAAGCTTTTTCGATTATTGAGAAAGGTTTTGCAGTGAGATGTTTTTTGCCTTTAGAGCCAACCTGCACAAACTGTATCTATTGGGGGTTTGGAGGATACTGTCAAACCCTTGTTGGCACGAGCCACTGAGAGGCTAAGTACCTCGCGAATAACAGTAAGGACTTTATCGTGGACATATACTAATTAAAAATGTATGTACTATTACAAATCAAATTACATGTTTTTCTTAAAATTACCAAATCTTCTGAATATACTTGATTGATTACTGTACCTAATATTAGAATAGATATAAAATCCAAATCCGATAACAACAATAACTATAAGTACTTTTATATATATATATATATATATATATATATATATATATATATATATATATATATATATATATATATACATATATATTTTATATATATATATATATATATATATATATATATATATATATATATATATATATATATATATATATATATATATATATATATATATATATATATATATATATATATATATATATATATATATATATATATATATATATATATATATATATATATATATATATATATATATATATATATATATATATATATATATATATATATATATATATATATATATATATATATATATATATATATATATATATATATATATATATATATATATATATATATATATATATATATATATATATATATATATATATATATATATATATATATATTCATTACAATAAAACCACAGAGCGTTAATGGTAAGCACAGTTTAAAAGTACAAGAATGTTGAAAAATGAAAATTAGTAACGACATTTATGCTTGAGTATAATCATTTGACCACCTCCTCTATATCACTTCATATCTTAGGAGTATTAAATGATATAAACATAAATTGAATGATAAGTCATAATAAGTGTAAATGATAATAATGAGAATAGTCAAGGGTCAATCAATTTTAGCTTGGAAAGAAGACTAAGGCAAATAAAATTAGTTTTTCGCTAAGTATATTGAATATTGTGAATATATATATATATATATATAAATATAAATATATATATATATATATATATATATATATATATATATATATATATATATATATATATATATATATATATATATATATATATATATATATATATATATATATATATATATATATATATATATATATATATATATATATATATATATATATATATATATATATATATATATATATATATATATATATATATATATATATATATATATATATATATATATATATATATATTCATTACAATAAAAATACAGAGCGTTAATGGTAAGCACAGTTTAAAAGTACAAGAATGTTGAAAAATGAAAAATAGTAACGACATTTATGCTTGAGTATAATCATTTGACCACCTCCTCTATATCACTTCATATCTTAGGATGGGAAGGTGTAGCGAAAAACTCGCATGGAGCACTTTAACAGAGCACATAAACATTTAACGAAATTTATAGAGAAAGCCTTGGAGATACTCCTCAGATGACCTTAACAAAGAGTATAATATGCTGGAACCATACATGTAGTAGTAAATGAATTTAGATAGGGTAACAGGAAGCCATCAAAGAATCTGCTGCATCCCCTGAATGCAGACCACTTTTGAGCATATTCAATATATTCAGAATATTTATGTATATATATATATATATATATATATATATATATATATATATATATATATATATATATATATATATATATATATATATATATATATATACATCTATATATATATATATATATATATATATATATATATATATATATATATATATATATATATATATATATATATATATATATATATTTTTTTTTTTTTTCATTTATATATATATATATATATATATTTATATATATATATATATATATATATATATATATATATATATATATATATATATATATATTTATATATATATATATATATATATATATATATATATATATATATATATATATATATATATATATATATATATATATATATATATATATATATATATATATATATATATATATATATATTCACAATATTCAATATACTTAGCGAAAAACTAATTTTATTGGCCTTAGTCTTCTTTCCAAGCTAAAATTGATTGACCCTTGACTATTCTCATTATTATCATTTACTCTTATTATGACTTATCATTCAATTTATGTTTATATCATTTAATACTATTAACAGTTTTAATTAATTTATCACGATTATATACTTTCCGTGTTCTATTTCAATTATTTCCTTTTGCGTTGATTAGTTAGTTATTATTTGGTATAAGTTATTTATAGTAGTTATGTATTAAAAATTGTATTCTAAATGTTTTTTTTTAATTTGCCGCATATGTATAACTAAAGAACTCGCTACCTTGGAACAAGTCCTTGCACTTAGTTGGGCGACAACAGTACACATAGGCTAATGCTCATATCGTCCGTGTATTTTTTTTAATATGAATTATTCTTAATAATTAAAAATTAATACGAATATTAGCAAGAGACATATGCGTTGTACATGCGTTAACCCTTCGAGTAGCGGCATAATTTCATGGCAGACTATGGCAATTTATTGGAATTTCTTACAATATCGCCGCGCTCGACAAAAGGTACTATAACTATGGAACTACTATAGCAATCATAAAAAGAATAAATGTTCAATGACTGCATTAAAATTTCGTATATAGAACATTGAAACGTGTTTTGTAAAATAATTAGATAATGATGAATAAATATGAGAAATTCGAAAAAGTGAAAAATAAACTCGGCATTTGTAACTTGTACTTGTCTTACGGAAAAATACGAAACCGTATTTAGAAATTGTAAATATTATCGTGATCTTTATTAGATTCTCTATCAAAGGTAATATTTTGTTTAGCTTATTTACATACAAAAATAGTTAGATATTAGCTCATAAACCAATATTTTTTTTAAAGATTTCTCGAAAAAAAAAATGATGATGTTTGATAATTGATTTTTACCAGAAATATCAGCGAAATGACGCGCGAAATTATTCTGGCGGCCGTCCGTGTATCTATGGTAATAATGAGATATTTGGTATGGATTTTAGGATGCGTTCGAATTAGAAAATAATATTGCTGTGCGCTCCGGAAACAAGCCGTCAATATTGGCCGTTACGTAGTCAACGGTGTTCTGATGTGCAACAAAATTTGGCCGTTATGTAGCCGAAGGGTTAATTAATTAATTTAAATATTATTTAATAGGTTAAATAAATATTCAAATGTGGATTGTGGGATGACAGGCGGTATAATTTGAGCGTAAACGTACATTGACTTAAAGTTTAAACGATAAAAAACAGTAATTGTATTTTAAACGTAACAGTATGATTTACTTATATTTACAATCTTATATATCAATCGTTTCGTTTCCTTATATATCATTTGTTACAATTAATTTATATAGTGACAACTAACGATAGTTAATTTTCCATGATAAGTTACATTACTGAGAATGTTAGACCCAATGACGAATTTAAGTATAGAAATGCCTACCTACTGCAGTAGAATGAAGTTGTATTCCATTCGCGTTTTAACGTGGCTAGGACACTACAACTATTTTCACCGGACTACCATGACGAATTCTATAATTTCGTCACTTCCTCCATTTCGATTATCGGTATTTTCTATAAGAAAAGAAGATGTATTTCAAATTTTCATTTCTTTATAGAGCTTGTCATCATTACAATTCCATATCTATGGATATCGATCTATTTGCCACACCACCAGACACATTTAAGAATATAAAAATAACTTAGCTGTAGTTTATTTAAATAACCAAATAATAATGTAATTAGGTAGTTATATATACTCATTTTATATTTGTGTTTATATAACATTTTCTTTTTTCGTTTAGTTCTTATAACTTATATAATATAATGAAATAAATATATTTTTTTCTTTATTTACAAATTTATTTATTACCGTATTTCACAGATTATTTAAAATTGATTGATTTATAAATTTATTTATTTATTACTTTTACTTTCCACTTTATGTTTACTCCTTTATACTTTTGGACTAGTAGGTTAGTAACTTAGCACTTAAAGCAACAATAATAAAAAAAAGACAACAATTTCACTTAAAAAAAAATAGTTTGATTTTCAAATCGTTTTCTTATCGTATAGCGAATTGTACGATCTTTCAATAGGTGGAACATATAACTAGGTAATGTTTCTTTAATTTTGAGTTGATAAATGTATTTTATCATCCTGTATATCACGACAACATTATGACATACCAAAAAAAAAGCATATCTAAACCGTTGAAATTAAATAAGTCAAATATACAGCAAACTTCTATGCGAGTTCGCTGGAAAACACTTCTCTTTTTTAAAAACACTGCTTTGCTAAGTTAATATTTTGCAGAAAATTAGTTTACAAAAAATAAATGTGCGGGGTTAAGATTAAAAAGCAATAAAACCTCACTTTATCTTAGGAAGGGGGGGGGGGGGCAGTTATATATACTAATTTTCTTCAAGACTCGCTTAAACGAGGTGTAAAAAACTAAAGGCTTATAAGTTTGCAATGCATACCATTCTCAATCCTCTAAATGGAAATTCAACAGATAGCTAAATACGATTAAACCACACATATTGATGGATTCTAGCATCGAATATTACAATTATAACAAGTCGAATAATCAGTTCAGTGATGCCCTAAAAAAATATTGTTAGATAAGTGATTTTATAACATGAAAGAATTTGTGACTTGTTGCATACTGAACGGAGAAATACAGTGATTATAAAAAGAAAAGTCAACTCACAGTAATTTCAAATTTTGATGGCACAAAATTCGTCATTGCTTTTTGCTCATATTTAAAATTATTTCATTGACATTCTGTTTAATTTTTATTATATTTTGATATCTAGTTTATTTTAATGTTTAGGTCATCCTTATTTTGTTTTCTAGTGTGTTTTTTAATATCAAATATATATTTTTTAATTAACTGTATTTATTTTCAATTTATTCCTTAAAAAAAATATTCTGGATTAATATTAACTATTATATATTTTCTCTTTAATTTTAATTGTATTACTGAGATAATTTTGAATAACTACTTAATTTAAAATCGAAGACTATCGCGGTTGTTTGACGTTATAAATAGGATAGAAAACAACCAAGGAACAATTCTACTTTCCTCGCATGATCCGGGAAGCCATTGAAATAAGAAGAACCCCGAACTTTAATAGAGACGACGGTTACAACCTCTCTTCTACGTGGAACTCCCTTCTTAAAATGTTCCCGCCGTCGAACGCCGAACGCAAGGAAGTAAGATAGGATACAGTGAGTGTTGTGTGCAAGACGGAATTTCGAAATCCGCGCGCTCCGAGCCCGGCCCCTTAACACCGATATAATCTACGCAGTGGCGGCAATGGTATGCAGCCTACCCGCAAAACAACGGATTGACAGCTCTTCAGTCTACCCTGGACAACGGCGGCTGCAATGTCACCGAATCGTCGGGTGCTACAAATTTCACGCGGTAAATTCGTTTTCTATCCTATTTATAACTACTTAATTTCTCTGATTTTTAAGTAAATAGTAACTATTACGTAATTTTGTGTTTTTATTATAATATATGCTTTTCTAATTGTTTGAATAAATTATATTTTTTATTTGAGTGCCTACTGAAATAGGTAATTTGTGAGTTATCTTGTGTTACAAAAAAAAGTTCACCTAAAAGGTGTCCGGTTATACCGCATTGGATAATTGGAAAACTCCACGTTACTTCACCACAATCGTAATAAAATAAAATTGAATTCAATTGACTATACTCTTCGACTATCGGGGTGGTGGCTAATCCAAATTCCTTCCTGAGATGCAGAAGGGCAAACAACCTACCCACAATACGATTGGAAGTTATGAGGTAACTGCGAAAAAAAAATCGCCCGAAAAATGCAGAGTTGTGGATGAACAATTCTTAGATATTATTTCGACACGTCAAGACTTGTATACGAATTTTAGACCACGAACAGCATCCATCTATACTAATATTATAAAGAGGTAAAGTTTGTGACGTTGTAGGAAGTAATCTCTGGATCTACTAAACCGATTTTGAAAATTCTTTTACCATTCTTAGCCACGTTATTTGTGAGTATCATAAACTATATATTAATCCGAAAAATGAAAAGACTTTTCGTGGTAGTCGGATTTCCAAAGTAAGTCGGAAAAAACGGTCGAATGAAAACGTTTCTAACTAACGCTGCCTTAACGATGAGAGATATATGATTAAGTTCTAGAGAAAAGTTGTAGAGCTTGTTAATACCTACAAAAACGTCAGCAACAGCATATATCTAACTGTTATATTTAAGTCACAAAAAGTAGTTTTTCAAATTAAAAAAATAATTTAAATCGTTAGGTCATGTTTATTGGTCATATTATCAACAATTATGAATTATTATCAAAATAAGTAAATTTATTGTCTCAAGTTTTAAAAACAAGAGACTTTTCCCCTTTACTGCATAAAATTTCACTTTTACTGCATAAATGGTTAAAGAGATAAAACACACAAATAAGACACTCACAAGAAGACACTCACAAATAACTGTAATATAGTCAAATTGGCATGCAAATACATACATACATATGCAGTAAAAATATAACCCTTCCTTTGGCAGCCAGGAAATAAATCATAGCACTCAATACTAACCAAACCACACTCATAATTTCATCACAAGTAAAAAGTTTTACCGCCCAACGAAGTGGGCACGGGTCAGCTAGTCAGATATAACCCCGTGTGACTACTTCCTGTTCCCCAATCGTAAATTACAATTTCGTGTAAGACATTTTCTGTCAATTTATTTATTTATTTACACTTTATCCTATTTTTTATAGTTACATAAAATAGATTGCGTTCATTTTTTACAAATTAAAAAAATACATATGATAAAAATCGCGAAAGGGAATTACTTTTCAGGTTACATCACCCCACTAGGTATACGCCTGTGTTGGGGTGATGGATACAAAGTTCTGTGGTATTTGCTGAGCCTGTACGCCTTCCCTGCTGTCCTTCTTTCGTCTCATAAAAAACAATACGTTATATAATTTAGCATAATATAATATACATAATATAACATAACACAACATAATATAATATAATATATTATAACATATAAAATAATGTATCATATTTATATAATATAGTATAACGTAATAAAATATAACATATTATATTCTGTATATCCTATAACTTGTGGTTAGAAATAAAATATTTTAATATATGATACTTTCGCATTCATCTCTAGTATAATTCGAGAGCCAATGAGACACCCGTCTCTTGAATCAATAAATAGCATTAACAATTGAATCAATAAATAACAAAGTCGCAAATAGAGCTGAAGACTCTGCCCATTACAAAATGTCCATGAGAAGTATTTTAATGATTGCGTTATTCATTAGGTGGGGCTGTTAATGACATAGAGATAAACACTAAGAAGTGCTCCGTTTAATACAATAACGAAGAAGAAAACTGTACACGTACCGTACACTATAAACGCAACTGAAATGAGGGACCTGGGAATTACATTTGATACGCAGTTGAAATTCCGCGCGAATATTATAAATTTTGTCAATTACGCTAGCAAAATGGCCAGTTAGGTTATTCGCATATGCAAACAGTTTAATATTATAAAGTCTGCCTTAGAACAGGCCCAGGCCTAGTTAGGCGACTTTTATTCATTACTCTATCTCCTCAAGAATCAGTTTTTTGGTAACGTCTCATATATATATATATATATATATATATATATATATATATATATATATATATATATATATATATATATATATATATATATATATATATATATATATATATATATATATATATATATATATATATATATATATATATATATATATATATATATATATATATATATATATATTTGATTGGTTTTTTGTAAAATCTTTTTTTAAAAGAATTCGTTTAAAGGATGACACTTTGATGAAAAAATAAAAATAATAAAAGCCACTTACATAGCTGGAAGGTTTTCCCGGACTGGACTGGGAAATGCTTATTGTTTAAACGAGATGTATTCTTGGATGAGTACCACTTTCGACGGTACACTGTAGGTTTAATGGGATCCCTTTATCGCTAGCGAACGATCACCCTTCATCCACATCTCAAAAACAAAGCGTATCCTTTTGCAAACCAAAATAAAATGTCTTTATTAAAGACAAATTTAAGCAAAAAACAATGAAAAAAATCACAATCAATCGTCTCTTAAATGCGGAATGACATTTCGAAAATTCGATTTGAAATTCGAATATATCCACTCTTTAAAAGGACGATATACGATTGCTGGGCTCGCTATCAGCCAGCTATTAAATGAAAATAAAAATAAAATACTTCATTTGCTCGTTCCCATGAAATAAGATATAAATCGTAATTTCTGGTCGAGAAGTTTATACTTAAGGCTATATGATATTTACAAGAGTTCAAAAAATAAGATAAAATTGTATAATATTGTTAATATTTGATTGGTTTTTTGTAAAATCTTTTTTTAAAAGAATTCGTTTAAAGGATGACACATAGATGAAAAAATAAAAATAATAAAAGCCACTTACATAGCTGGAAGGTTTTCCCAGACTGGACTGGGAAATGCTTATTGTTTAAACGAGATGTATTCTTGGATGAGTACCACTTTCGACGGTACACTGTATGTTTAATGGGATCCCTTTATCGCTAGCGAACGATCACCCTTCATCCACATCTCAAAAACAAAGCGTATCCTTTTGCAAACCAAAATAAAATGTCTTTATTAAAGACAAATTTAAGCAAAAAACAATGAAAAAAATCACAATCAATCGTCTCTTAAATGCGGAATTCGTTTAAAGGATGACACTTTGATGAAAAAATAAAAATAATAAAAGCCACTTACATAGCTGGAAGGTTTTCCCGATTGTGATTTTTTTCATTGCTTTTTGCTTAAATTTGTCTTTAATAAAGACATTTTATTTTGGTTTGCAAAAGGATACGCTTTGTTTTTGAGATGTGGATGAAGGGTGATCGTTCGCTAGCGATAAAGGGATCCCATTAAACATACAGTGTACCGTCGAAAGTGGTACTCATCCAAGAATACATCTCGTTTAAACAATAAGCATTTCCCAGTCCAGTCCGGGAAAACCTTCCAGCTATGTAAGTGGCTTTTATTATTTTTATTTTTTCATCAAAGTGTCATCCTTTAAACGAATTCTTATATATATATATATATATATATATATATATATATATATATATATATATATATATATATATATATATATATATATATATATATATATATATATATATATATATATATATATATATATATATATATATATATATATATATATATATATATATATATATACAACATGATATGGTAAACTGTACAAACGAACTTGTGTAATAATAAATAAATAAATAAATAAAATAAATAATAATTATGTTTTGTCTTTTACAACTGTTTAGTTCGTAGTATACTTGAATATGCATATAACTAAGTCTCTCGGTAGAAATGTAAGCGAAAACAAATACCTACATTGAAATAATTAAGCGACGACGCAAGCGACCTCGAACCCGTAACCAGCCGGGAAGCCGAAGAAATATGTCATAACTGGAAGTAAGGGCGCGAGTGTCGGCCCGCTGGTTGAAAATTCGGTTTCTCGGGGTAAGGGGTTGGCTTCTTACGGGCGCGTGGCGTAACGTGTTCTGTTTTCTTCCCAAGTATTCTAGGTCTACCTCACGGGAGACAGAACAATCAAATATCGTCAAAAAAGCTGACAGTTCCAGTTTACATATTGGCATCAGGAGGTAATACAGACCGTATTGTCTGTATTACCTACTGATGCCATATCCGTTGTGTATACAAAGGATACAGGAAAATTCTATAAAACTAATCGCCGAAGTTATCGATAAAGTTATTGGTACATTGACAAAGGTAAGACAAAAATACCCTACTAATTAAGTTAACCAATATTTTTTTCTTTATTTTATTTATTTTTATTTTATTTTATTATTATTAGGGAAACTTACAGCTATTACAGGAGAAATATCTGAATTTTATTTATAGACTACAATGCCAGTTAAAAGTTTCCACTTAAAAATCGTAAAAATATACAGTCGCCTAGGAAGGGGATAGGAGGAAGTGGAGGGGAATTAAAGATATAAATTTTGTTTTAATAATATTTTATTTTTTTATTTTATTATTAGGGAAATTTTATGGTTTATTTTAATATTGAAGAAAGAAAAGAAAGAAGAAAAAAATACGTGTGGCACTCTAGGACTGCCGCGGTAAAGCTATTGCATAGCATTTTTAACAACTTATGCTATTATAATTATTTATTTATTTTATTTATTTTATTTTTTCTGATATCAGATAATTGCGCTCTATTGGGAAACGTTGAAATTATTCCTAACAATTTGCGGCTGCGGTAGCAAATGATTCGGAATAATTTAAACGTCTTCCGATAGAGCGCCGCGCACGAATTTTTTATTCGATAAGGCAAAAAAAAAACCGATTATTCGAAAAATTCGTACATAAAAAGATAGATAATTAAATTATCATTCAAATGGTGCAGGTTTCATAATAATACGCCAGATAGTATTTGCCTAATAGTCGTTTTTGTGTTCGGTTAGACCTAATTTCACAAATGAATTACACTATGTAATATAAACAAAATCTAAAATATTCAAAGCTAAGAACATTAGGAAAATGTTCTTGTTTAACATATATTTTTTTTGAATCGTAAGCTGTACTCGTTTAGACCTAATTATCAGTTTAAAATCATTAATTTTCGTTAAGAAATTTCTTCATTCGGTCGCCGCGCTGGCCTAGGCCCGCGATAAAAGCTATGCAATAGCTTTAAAAAATAATTATAGGTTGTGTGTATTTTTTTCACACAGTACACAGGCACTAGCCTAATATAATATAATTATTTCAGTCGTCATTGAATATTGCCTTTCAGAAGACCCGGAATAAGAGTCTTGAGCGCAGTCGCAGTTGTATTAAACAGGTCAATTTCGCTTAGCACTTAATCAGGGCAAATTGGATTATTAAAAAAATGGTACCAAAATATAAACAATAAATTTAAAAGTCTTCCCGTGCGAATCCTGTGAGGGAAGTTTGTAACCTGATATATTTTAAACTATAAATCGCGAAGCAAATCGCAACGCAAGATAGAAAAAAAATCCTACCTTCGATGTTAGCAGCAAAAAAAAGCAAACTGACGAATAAATACACCGTTTTCATTGCCATTTTGAAGAGCAAAAGAAGAGTCTTCTCCGATCCAGCGTAAATGTAAATGTGTTTGTACTAACTGTGTCTGAAACCCCATACTTTGTTTAATGCCCGCTCCATACATCGACCAATGCTTGGGCCACTGACTATGTTTCTCTCGTTCTTTCCCATACATTTTATCAGACGTGATACAAGATGCCGACTCGCTTTACTATAGCGATGCGTCCAAGCATTGGCCAACGTGCATAGCGGGCATAACATACTTTCTTGTTGCTAGATCCACACTTTATAGTGATGGTACAGTAATCGAATTTTATTTTGGGTTCCGCACAAAATCATACAATAGGAAAATACAAAAGATAAAACAGATAATTGAAAAATTATGAAAGAAAATAAATTTAATATGTGTTAGTTGTGCACATGTTTACGAGTACCTACTTACGAATTGCAAGTATAACAAATCGCTTGCTTTGCATTACATAATATCCTCACTGTGCGAGTCAGAGCTTTCACTAAAGTATTGATTATATAGCGAATTAGATTGCTCAATGTTTTACTACGATTCGGCAGCTACGATTTTACTACGAAACGCAATGTGTAGACGTCCTCAGAGTTGCAAAAAAAAATATCTTCTTTTATGATCCTCGTCGCCAACTATCCCTTTCAATCAGGTCAACTTCACTTCTTTGTTTGTTTATACTCTTTATTGTGAAATTTCACAATTGGCGGGTTTATTGTCATATGACAATCTCTTACAACCAACCCTACTATGACGTGTTATTTGTATGTGTGCGTGTAACATGTGTTAAGTGTGTGTCTTGTTATTGCATTCGATCGACAGAATTGAAAATGTAATTCCGTTAATTTGATCCCAACGGAAAATGGTGACCCAGCCGGGAATCGAACCCGGGACCTTATACTATGCCACTTCTGAAGGGACATGACTCTAAAAATCCCTCCAAACGTCCTAGGCTACTTGCCGGGAAAATTATGGGGTGACACAAACGTTTTCTTCAATTGGTACAAACGGCGGGCACCCTACTAATTAGTACCCCCCACGATTTGGGGTACTAATTAAAATTCTAACTTTTCTGGTACGCCAGCGCCAGCTGTCATGGAATCTGGCCTGCTGACAGTACCCCGGAATTCTACGACCAAAATACTGTCTGATCTGAAATTATCAGCTTTTCCAAACCTCTTGCCCTTGTTTGTGTGTCGATGGTTCCCCAACTATTAGGCATTCCCTTTCGAGACTGAGTACGACACAGAACAATCCGGGAGCATGCAAAGGTCACGGAAATCGCCAGATGGGTAATGAAGCTCAAATGGCAATGGGCAGGGCATATAATATGCAGGTGGCATGCGTCATGCCAATGGGGTAGAAGAATCCTAGTGACGACCAAAAATGGGAAGAAGGGACGTTCTAAGACAGCCGACACCTATATTTGTTTTTTCATTAAAACTATGGCCATTTAAAAGTTGTCACATTTAAACTAGACACATTGTTACAGCGCAAAATACAAAATATACAAAAAGTAAAACACAGTTTTTACGTAATAGGGTAAATATCAATAAGAAATTCGCATTATGAAATTAATACATGTATTTAAGTAATTACATTAAATACATTGCTTACATTTACTTAACATTTAGAAAATAATACCATAATATAAATAATATGTACAATAAATACCTACTAACGGAGCTGCCATGGAATTCACCGACCGGAGTCGGGCCCATCCTAATAATATTTTTTTTTACACTTCTGGGGGATGAGCAGTGGATTCCGGACTTACGAACCGGCTGTGGTAGGTTTAGGACAGCTGTCTTGCCACATGTGAACGTTCACCTTACCACCCATTTACTCCCCCTTCGAAGCCATAGAATTTGAGATGCGCAAATCGCAGTTTTAGATAATTTTTCTAAGAAAGAGTTGATTACTTTTCTGGAAAGGCCAAGATCTTTAAAGAGGTGAAATAGAGATTTAGCTGCCAGGCCACGAGCGCCAACTTCCACCGCGTGAAGGTGAACAGTGAAGCCGTTCTGGGTTACGGCATTTGCAAGATCATGGTATTTATTTAATTTGTACTCGTGGTCTTTTGGGATATTTGATTCCCATGGAACAGTTAATTTTACAATAAGGGCCACCTTCCGAGATAGAGAGTAAAGAGTTATATCTGGACGGAGGGCTGTGCATCCGAGACTTTCAGAGAATTTATACTGCTTAGAGACCAAATCAACCTCCAGAATCCAATCTGTAGCTTTCTCAATTATTGAGAAAGGTTTTATAGTTAAATGTTTTTTGCCTTTAGAGCCATCCCGCACAATCTGTATTGGGGGTTTGGAGGATACTGTCAAACCCTTGTTGGCACGAGCCACTGAGAGACGAATTACCTCGCGAATAACAGCGAGAACTTTGTCATGGCGGTAAGTGTACCGTCCTTGATCTAAGGCCATCTTGCAGCCAGCTAGAATGTGTCTAGCTGTGCAAGGGGTATTGCTACAGAGAAGACAAGAACTATCCTCGGCAAAGCTCCAACGAGCGAGGTTACTGGGGTCTGGAAGTGTATGCTGAAAGGCATTCAAATAAAATTTCAGCATCTCTGGCGTCCAGTCATAGAGCATTACCTTCCAGTGCATTGGAGGCGGAATGCAAAAGTCCCCAATTGCTGTCCAATCATTCTGGCATTGAAGGCCAATAGCATGAGCCATACTGTTGCTGTCGTAATCTCCCCGCAAAAGAGACTTCCTCAAGTCCACGTCGCTCGTGGTTGTACTGCCATACCCCAGACCAGTGCCATTCTGGCTGATTCCAGTAAGGAACTTTTTGTGGAAGTCTACGCGGGCTTGTAGATCATTTGAATCACTACGGCCACTTATTACGTGCTTCGATATTGCCGGATCGTTGGAATAGCTTAGAATCGAATTTTTGGTTATTCTGGAGTTGGCGTAGAGCAGAGACAGTTTTAGCGCTAGCCCAAAATTTTGTTTGGACCTGAAGAGAGTCGAGGGGTCAGCTGGTTTGGCTAAGGACAGCCAGGATTTTCAACTAGCTGTCACCAGCGCATCTAGACGGGACAGTTGCGTTTTGCTAAAATCGTAAATAAGAAAGGGCCATGACAAATGTGACGTTAGATAATTGTCATAGATCCAGGCCTTACGAGGGCCAGAAATTAGCAAGGCATCTATTTTTGCCAGGCAACTTTTGAAATGCTCTATAACATGATCGCCCGAGACGTCTTTTCCCTGATGGGTGATTTTTCTGTCGAGGAATTTGAAATAATTGTTTGGGTCTATAAGGGAGATATTAGAGCCCTTATAGACCAATTTGGGGTCATAGGATGTAAATTTTGTGTCTATGCGGGCAAGTGCAAGGCAAAAACATTTGGAGGGCTTCACTTTTATATAGCCTGACCAATCGCAGAAAAGCTCCACTTTCTGTAATAGCAGGGAAAGCTGCTTGGGGCTTCTGGTGATGAAAGTTAGGTCGTCGGCAAAAGCGAGGCACGACGAGGTACATTGGCCGTATGTTTTAAAACGGTAGCCCCACTTACTGTCAAACTGGGTCAGGCTTTCCAGCAGTATATTAAAAACTATATTAAAAATCGTCGGGGAGAGGCAACAGCCCTGAAATAGTCCAATTGAATATGGTATAGAGCGGGTAGTCCATTCTTGCGTTTTAACATGGAACGTCAGACAGTTGTAGTAGGAGGCTACAATGTCACGCACGACTGGTGGGAAGTTGTACCAGCGGAGTGCAAAGTGGAGGAGACTGTGTCGGACTGACCCAAAGGCATTCTCTAGGTCGAGCCAGCATACATTGACTTGGCGTTCGTGCTGTCTCGCATCTTTGATGGCAGCAGCCAGGAGAGAATTGTGCTCGAGGCAGCCCGAGACGCCACGCATGAAGCCTTTTTGAACTGATACTCCAAGGTACTCATTCCGGTGCGTGAATTCGCTCATCCTCGTGTGGACTATGCTAAAAAAGATTTTGGCCACAGTGTCTGTCAGAGCAATGGGCCGAGCGTCCTTTGGTCCGGTGCAAACTGGGACCTTCGGAATTAAGATGACTGTCGCTCGGCCAAAATTCTGTGGGACTACACCGCTATTCCATATAATTCGGAAGATAGATCCTAGATATTGCAGAGGGCAGGGGCATTTTTTGTATACTAAATAGGGAATACCATCGGGACCCGGAGTAGAGCCCGACGGCTTCCTCTTTACTTGATTAAGAATCTCATCTAGAGATGGAGGTTGAAAAGCAAAAGCTACCGTAGGCAGGTGCGGAGATGTAATGCCCGGCGGAGGGCTGTAATTATGGAGCCGCATTGGGTCCTCATACGTGGTCGAAAAGTATTCCGTGGCCATTTCTTTCGGGATTTGGATTTTTCCCTTGCCGGCAGACAAAACCTTTTTGCTGTAGTTAAAACGGTTTATGTCGAACCGGGCCTTCTCTTTGGATTTGAGAAATGCTGCCTTGCGCTTGTCGTTTTGCGTTGCTACGCTCTGTATGAGTTTTAGTATAGAGCGGTACGCGAGCGAGAAGTTGTGGCAGAGGTTCTTTATCCCCGGCTTTCTTGGCTTCACGTAACTGGCGACGAAGTAGCCGCTTTTGCCTACGGAGCTTTACCTTAAATGCGTTTTCTCTGTGAACCGGATCGACATGGGTAGATTTTGGGTAAACACCCGAGAAGTATTCATGGACCGCCACCTGGAAGGACGACAGCTGGACGCTGGCAGGGGCATTACGGTTCACAGAGTGGTCAAGAATAGAAGTTAAATTATTATTATGAAATTCCCAATCCTTTTTCGCAAAGTGAAGGGAATTTTAGAGGAGGAAAGGATACGATTTGCGCGGGTAGTTGAGACCGGTCGGGTGACAAACTGCGGGCAGATGTGGAGTCTAGGGACATGTGTGGTTCAACTCTGTCCGTGACTCCTTGCGACGGTTTAAGACACTGACGGACCGCGTGCAGATAATATTAAAATATAAACGTATGGGTAATATAAATAAGTGTAATATACATAATAATATATTTGCAATAATAATATTTACAATAAAATACAAAATGTATGGGTAATTTAAATAAGTCTAATATGCATAATAATATATTTTCAATAATAATATTTATATTATAATAATGATTACAATATTTAACAGTATAATAATCATTACAACATTTTACAATATTTATGAAGAAATGTTTAAATAAAGATAGACTTCTGAAGGCTGTGAATCGTGTTTTTTTAATCTCTTAGAAAAAAGCGCTTGATGGTAAATTAAATATATGAAAACCTTATAATTTTAGATTTAACGATCTAATCGTCAACAATTTAGTTTCCTAGTACTTTTTCCGTTACGAGATTCTCTCATGGACACAGTGTACCACGATTTTAAGGCAGCATATTTTCTTTCTTCACAAACGGGCCATAGACATTTTTATTTCCCTTGACCGTACATACTGCAACATGTACTTGTCATTTCAGAATCTTAATATACTCACTGCATTACTCATTACCACGTTACATGATTAGAAGAGAATTGTATGATATCAATGAATTATAATTCGGTAAAAATATTAGGACTTATTTATTTTATCACAGATAACCATTGTATTTTATACTTGCAGTGAAATATTAGGCCGAATACAAGCCTTAAGGATTTAGCGTATTTAAAAGGGGTTAATAATTCATATAAATTTCTGCTCATTTTCCTCCTATTTATACGCTGAACGATTACAACGCTATTGTTTCGAGACATCGGAGGACCGGCGAGTAGCATCAATCAGATATTTCGCTTTTATATAAAGTTGTTGGTTCTGGGTTGGACAGTCCATATCTCTTGAGCAGGGAGAGTATACGAGCGTCTACCTAACTCACGCGAGTTCCATTAAAATTGTATATAACAAGGTGCAAATTCACAAAATGTAGGGCCATTATCATTATTGTCACGTGCTATGCATGCACACAATGTAGGATTTAACGAAATTGACATATTGAACTACGACAGTAGTCGGTCCTTTATTAAGGAGGTAAGTAAAAAGCTGGAGATCAGATTGGATTGAGTTAGCACCCGCATTCCCACATGCACTGCATGCGTAAACACCAGGGTTGTTGCTGAAGCAGGTTGTTTTTATATCAGCAGATGCTGATGCTGATTTTTTGATATAAAAATCAGCTAATGCTGATATAAAATCGAAGACTATCGCGGTTGTTTGACATTATAAATAGTCCCGCCGCCGAATGCCGAATGCAAAGACGTAAAACAGGATACAGTGAGTGTTGTGTGCAAGACGGATTTTCAAAATTCCCTCGCTCCGAGCCCGGCCCCCCACCACCGTTATAACCTACGCAGTGGCGGCAGCGGTATGCGGCCTACCCGCAAAACAAAGGATTGACAGCTCTTCAGTCTACCCTGGACAACGGCGGCTGCAACGTCACCGAAACGTCTGGTGCTACAAATTTCACGCAGTAAATTCGTTTTCTATCCTATTTATAAAGCTAATGCTGATGCTTATACTGATATAACCAACTTTAAAATTGTAATTAAAAGGGATACAATTTTAAGGTATTTTAAATGAAAATTCAGTTACAATAGTTCTGTGACTTTTAATTATCAAAAACAATCTTCTTACATTTTAAATATGTAAATTACCATTATCTAACATACAAAAATGAAATACGATTGGCGGTTAATGACCTAACATGAAATTTTATCAAAGGCAAGTTATGTTTTAAAAACAATAGCTGAGCTGCCTTTTCAGATTGCAGTCGATTGCGGGAAGGCTTACATATAATTCCGGCACTGCTGAATAATTGTTGGCTAGCAATACTTGCCGGCGGAGATGACAGCATGCGCATGCGGCTAGAGCTAAGGTTCGCCCTTCAAGGTCATGTCACGAGCAGAATATCAGCAAACAATAAAACCAGCATTGATTAAAGCGGATGCTGATGCAGATGCTGATATTAAAACCAATGCTGATAATCCTTTGATGCTGATACTGATGCTGATATTTGCAACAACCCTGGTATACACCCTACAGATCAGTGGGTATAAGCAGGCTGAATAAAGACTATGCATAATCAAATCGATTGCCGTCGACTCGATTGTAGAGGCTTCGCAAATGTAGCGCGATCATCGCCCTAGCGCCAGTGGGCGAAGAACCGCTCGACGATGTGACCCGCGATCCGGTTGACGGTTGACACTTCGTTCAGAAGCCCATTATAATTTTCGCCTCGTTATTGGACAGACGAATTTGTTTTAAAATAATCTAGTTGATAGGATCCCCAACGTTCATTTTCTAGAGCCAAAATAAACTAAGGTGAATTCACGAATCACTAGACGATTTACAGAAAAAGTATTTGAATATTTCCACTGGTACTAAAATCTTCGCACATATGTAATTACATTCCATTACATTCATTACATTGCCAGGAAGGTACAAAACAAGGCTTTGTAGAATCCGACTGAAGTCTGGGCCTGAAAAAAAGAAGTATAGGTAATATAACCATTACGCGACCGATGCACTCAAAGTAGTACGCAATAAACAGCCGCGATATCTTTACACGCTGATGACCTGGTCCTCTAAACGATGTGATCATTGCAATCACACAATCCAAGCCCACAACTATACATTTCCTGTGGAATTTCTCTTATTATTCTGCGATTGCATGGACTCGGTTGGGAATAGCATTACGATCGAGATCAATTAGAATATTAAAAAAAAAGAAATACTACTACACATACCATAAGAATAATACTACAAGAAAGTTATTAAAAAAAGATTTTTAGAAGCCAAAAACTTTAAGATTTTTTTGAATTACTACTCGTTGATTTGATTATTATTATGGTTTTAAGCTATTGCATAGCTTTTATCGCGGGCCTAGGCCAGCGCGGCGACCGAATGAAGAAATTTCTTAACGAAAATTAATGATTTTAAACTGATAATTACGTCTAAACGAGTACAGCTTACGATTCGAAAAAAATATATGGTAAACAAGAACATTTTCCTAATATTCTTAGCTTTGAATATTTTAGATTTTGTTTATATTACATAGTGTAATTCATTTGTGAAATTAGGTCTAACCGAACACAAAAACGACTATTAGGCAAATACTATCTGGCGTATTATTATGAAACCTGCACCATTTTAAAGATAATTTAATTATCTATCTTTTTATCTACGAAGTTTTCGAATAATCCGTTTTTTTTGCTTTATCGAATATAAAATTCGTGTGCGGCGCTCTATCGGAAGACGTTTAAATTATTCCGAATCATTTGCTTCCGCAGCCGCAAATGATTCGGAATAATTTCAACGTTTTCCGATAGGGCGCAGTTATCTGATATCAGAAAAAATAAAATAAATAAAATAAATAAATAATTATAATTGCATAAGTTGTTAAAAATGCTATGCAATAGCTTTATCGCGGCAGTCCCCGAGTGCCACACGTATTTTTTTAATTTCTACAAATAGTGGTACCAATAATATGTGTGTCCTAAAAACCAGCTTAACAGATATCCTGAGAATACCCCTAATTTGCAGTGTATGTAGTTTTGTTACATGGTCTTTTTCTGTTTTTAGTTTCAATTTGTATTTTTTTTTGTCTATTCTTTGTATGCCAAAAAATAATTTACCGTTATTATTACAACTTAGTAATATATTATCCTAGTAGTCTGGTTCTAATCCTAGCCTAGCTTATCTGAATTTCTGGATATCCTTTGGTGCGACGCACTGGGTGGAGCGCTGATTAAACAAGTTGGTGTATACAGTTTCAGATTATAGCGGATAATATCTGATTCCAAACATCATATTGGGGTTCGAAGCGGTGGTTCCACCAATCTTTATATAAATATATTGTAATTGGGCAAAGTACCAATACAAATATTCATACAATATCTTCGTGTGGCAATCGGATATACTACCTACATCAAATATGCTTAGATGGCTTACCTTAAAATCCGGAAATAAGATGGTCAGGACACGGGAGCCACTTTCTTGATGTCCACACGAGATTGGTGGGTTTTTAGATGCGGTGTTAGGATGAGCAATCCATTATTAATCACTCAAACGCGTTAGAATTTAAATAAAATGCGGTGCGATGTAACATTGACAGGAAGCCAGTATGCAGAACAGAATTTTCGTATTTTGACAGTAGGATGGGGGTAGGAAATAAATAACCGGTATTTGGAATGATCTTAAGGCGCCTTCTCACAAATCTAATGCAGGCGTATAATCAATTACCACACAGAGCAACTGGCGCAAACATTCTCCCCGCCTTGGAAGCTCCGACTTTCAACAAAAAGAGAAGCGTCCCATCCATTGCGGCAATTGTGTAAATAATTAACGCGGTAATATTTCCATTGTACCAGATACATTTCCTACATCGTACCAAATTTATTTAGGGACTTCGAAAAACCTAAAATATATTAAAAGGAATAAAAAGCACGACTGTCGTTACAAAAAGTGAACTACTGTATTTATAATTGTTTGTTTACGGTTTTTTATGATTTATTATGGTTTATGTTTTTATCTTTACAATTTATTGAAATTTAGAGATTTGGACATTTAAATAACTAGTGTATATATACTTGATATTTAGACCAGATAAAGTACCCTATGACACTCGTGATAACATAATTATTTTAATAATACCACATACTTCTACATCGGTTTGAGCGTTTATGAGTTGTGGTGGAATAAAGAAACGGAAAATATACCCTAAACTGATTACTTTTCTTTTTTGTTGGGCAGTCGTGTAATGAACCGCGTGTATCGTCAAGTATTCTATTTCAATACTCTTATGTGAGAAAGCTGTTTGCCTTCACGGCGGTTAAAGACGGATGTACAATATCATTCCAACACACTGTAAAGATGGCTCGACATCGCCACAGTACTTAACGCCACGTAAGTACCTATTGTTATGTCCTTTAATTGAAAAATTAAAAGCAAGCTATTTTTTGAAAATAGGTTGTAACACCCCAAGACTTTTCCGGCAAGAATCAAAGGACTAATTTCATCTGAATATATATTTTATAAATCGCTATCGTGGAGGAATATACAGACACAGACATTCAGACTGGAATGGTTTTAATCGTCGGAAATTTTAGCTAGTTCAAAAACTTTCGTAAATTTAAAATCGAATCGCAAAGGCGCGTTGCCTTAAAATTCGCCGTTAAAAATTCGGCTCAAAAAGGCAACCGCTTACCAAAATTCAAGTCTCTAAATCCAATATGTGAACGATGATATGTGGACATATGATATGTGTACAATATGTGGACTTGTGCGCCCACAATCTTTTCAACTCTTGCCATGAACAAATGATGCCTCCATACCAAAATTTAGCTCTATCGGATTAAGCGTGTGGACGCTATCGTGGAGGAAAACACACAAACACACACACACACACACGGACACAGAGACATACTTTAATCTGGAAAGGGTCCTTATCCTCTCAGGGGGGCTGAAAATTAATATTTTCGTCTTGATCTCGATTTTTTTTGGTACTCTTACAATACTTCCTGTCCTGGTCGGTTGGTGGGCCGGGGAAGTAATAGGGCCATCTGTTGCATATTAATGATACTACTTCTAAACACTAAACCATATCAACGAAAATTCCTCACATAAAAAAAACACTACACGTAACATAAACAAGTCACAGAATATGTACAAAAAATATACACCTTAAAATAAATCAATAATTAACATAATGATGATATGACCGAGATCTATTCTGTGCAGTGCAACTATTGGTTGATACTTTATTAAAACTTTGGCGTTACTTTTATAAAAACTTTTGCCTATAGCTCAAAAACGACTACACTAATATGTTTTCAATAAAATAGTTGTGCGATATTTCACCAGAACACAACGGGCTCTCGGACACAAGTCGCTCGAACGGTATTTCGCGTTTCACTAGCTAAAGAGATGGACTAAATAATAGTGCAGCGCTGGAGGTAGTTGAGTATTCAAAAGGTGAGGACCGAATTCTACCAATGGATTTGAGTTGAGAATAGGTCAAAAAATAATAATACGGATCTTGCCGTTCCAATTTTTAGTCCATTTTTATTTACCCCCTACACTCTTATTTGTAAAGAGAATGAATTTAGTACTCGCTATACAATTATTTTAATTGTTATTTCAGTAATGATTTATAGTTTTTTCTAATAGTGAAAGTAATGATGTGGTAATGCACAAAAAAAAGGTAAAAGAAATGAAATCTTTTTTTAATAAATAAAAAGAAAGTTATATACTAAAAATAAACAGCGAATTGAAACAAAAATATTCGTAACTTAGGCAAACAATTACTAATTTTTATTTAGACAATTGTTACATTTACATAAAGAAATACAATACAATCCTGATGTTTGCAACTGAAAGACATTGTTCGACAATTTGCAGTACATTTACAAGGTTGAAATAATAACTTGGGTAAAGACAGCATTAGTCATTTGTCGTGAAAGTAATTCACCATTTAGCTTTTCATAGTCAAATAAGCAAATTTAAAAATAGCGAGACAAGTCAAGCAATACTCCGGTCCCTATTTTTCTTAATATGTTACCTCCATATATTAAAGATATTAAAAATAACAATATATTTAAAAAGTCCTTAAAAAAGTTTCTTTTAGAAAATATTTTTTACACCTTTGAAGAATACGAACAATTCACCACGAACGGCTAACGAAAGTATTATGTAAAATCGAAAATTAAATATGTATAAATAACTATTTATAAGTTTTGAAGACGATAAAATAAACTTGAAACTTGAAACATACAATGTAATTGTAATTTCTTTTCTAAATTTTATATTACTTAAATTTTATTTGTTTTAAGTGAATGCGACTAAATATTATTATTATAGTGATTTGATATTTTTAAATGATATTTTAATTTAAATTTCAATCGTTTAAATTACACTAATTTTATTTCTCATTCTTTTAATTTAAGTTATTTCTCATGCTTTCAATTATTATTACCTGTTACTTCTTTTTTTTTTTTTTACCTACCTAAGAACTTTTTCTTGAATTTTATTTGGCTACATAATGGGATTTAATATAACTACATATAAATAATATTTTGACTTAATCGATTTGTTATTGTCTTAATTAGGTTTAAATTTTCTGTAAGTTCTTTAAATTTGTAATTGCACAACTTGGTTTTTAATTTAATTCGGATATTTTAGTATATATGTTTCTACAATCTGTAAAGATTTTTGAAAATAAACTGAACTTGAACTTGAACTTGCAATAATCAATGGGCTGTATTTGTGTTTGATGAGATTTTTTCCAAATAAATGCTTGTACTGTAGCCCTTAATAAATGCAAATGCAAAGCATCTGATGTGCATATCACTTTCATCAAATGAAAACCGAAACCAATGTTTTGAGAAATCAGTTCATCAGCAAATACCTTTGTTTATTAAATAAATGTGTGTAAACTTTTTTTAACTGTTTCAGTTGTTCATTATGTAGGTCAAGGTTTCCCAAAGACATAATGGCTGTTTGTACTAAACTTTTAGACGCAGCTTTCAAACATTGCATTCTACTGCCAAATCTGGCAACTTTTAAAAATTTCGAATGCTGGTAAAGCTAAATGTATGTAGCTATCAATGATATAATTTTTCTCAGCATTTCAATGTATTCGTTTGCATTGGCAAATTAAATTTTCGTGGATTTTGATTGATTTTCATTTTGATTTAATTATTTAGTGTGACATTGCGTAGGAATTGAGCTGTGTCGTTGAGTATATGCATTACGTGACTTATATGCATTTTATTATTTTCTTTTGTCACTGGTTTTCATGTCATTTTTTACTGGTTTTTCTTATTTTTTTAGTGCGATTGGCGATAGAATTGAGCTGTGTCGATTGATTTTCATTTTAATCCCAAATAATACGTGAAACTGAATTTTCATAGTTTTCGCTTTATTTTCAAATTGATTTAATTATTTCGTTTGACATTGCCATTGATAACCCTGACTTAATTTTCCAAGGAATGACCTGGTCGACCATTTACCGAAACGCAGAACTGGGTCTAAACAATATTTATATTTGGCTCCAGAATATAATCTATTGACATTTTCTATTACTGACAAGCAAGACCTTATGCACATCGGTATAAAAATAATGCATGTACCACAAATCCTAAGAATCATTTATTGGTTAATATGCAACGTAATTGCAAAACTAAACAACATAAAACTCGAGCCAAATATCTCGGTCTCCTATTTGATAACACCTTAAATAAGATGCGCATGTAAACGATGTGGCGACTAAAGTAAGGAGACTTATATGCGTTTAAGTTACTTCGGAACGTGTTAGATTTAATATCCCACAAAAATGACTATCCCTGCCCTAGCAAATAGTTTAATTTCATACAGTATTCCAGGTCGGGAGGGTCTATACGTACTGTTCTAAATCCGCCTATGACAGCGCAAAGTGCGCTTCTTCGGGTTATTGCCAAGAAGTCCCGAAGGTACTCCTCAAACGACTTGTTCGCAGAACTAAAGATATTAGACATCAGGCAAATACATGCAAAAGCAGTCCTTCTTAACTACCTAAAGAGAAAGATATCCGAACATCCTTGCCCAGAGACACTTTGGCTTTATACGGCCCAAAATTTATAATACTCTTAAATAATCTATAAAAACACGTCAATCCAATTAACATTTAAAATTACACAACACTTACTTCAACTTGGGAGAAATGAGGTGGAAAGGTTATCAGTTATATTTTAAAGGTAATCAACATATTCTAGTACGGTTTTTTATTTTTACGATAATTATTTAATTGTTCTATAAACTTCATATTACGACATTTTATATTATTTTTATTCCATGATGATATCGAAATTTTTACATTAATTATAGCTATTTATCTGTTTTATATTTTATCATATATGAATGAATCATCGCCATACGTAGTCTTCCTAAGGACGGGCTATGGCCTAGTTAGGCGGGTTCTGCAATGAATACAATGCAAATGTATTTCTTTGAATTAATACAATTATTTGATATTTTGATATCTATTATTTTACTGAAATAAAATATATAGGAAATATTTTTACGCAATGATTTTGCGTCACTCCAAACTAGGCAGTGCCTGTTCCGTTGAAAACGCCAATTTTATATAATATTAATAAAAAAAAATGTTTTATGAAAAAGATGGTAAGAAATTGTTGTAGTAAATTTACAAATGAGATATAAAAAAGAAATAAAATAAAATACGCAAAATAATCATACAAAAGTCTAAATAATCATTAAATAATAAAAGTAGTAAAAAAATATTATAAAATAAATCCAAATATAAAATATTATATTATAAAAACAAAAAGCTGATTTCACTCTTGTTTAGATTATGGACGGCTTATGGATAAATTGGCGCTGGCCATGAACTATAAACATGATATGTAATATTAGAAAACATTTTTGTATGTTGACCATAGATGTAAAGTTGGTAAGTAGGTTGTGGCACTCATTCCATATATCGCATGTGCGAGTGAGTGGGTGTTCAATAAGACGGTTGACTTACTTTCATTCTCCAAATCCGAACGAAACTCTACGGGTATGTGGAAATAATAAATGGAGGTTCAGTGTTAAATTTTGTATTCAGAAACAATACTGGACTAAACCTATGCTTAAATAAATAAAATACAAACGGAGCTGCCATGGAATTCACCGACCGGAGTCGGGCCCATCATAATACTATTTTTACACATCTGGGGGGTGAGCAGTGGATTCCGGTCTAACGACCGTCTGTGGTAGGTTTAGGACAGCTGTCTTGTTACGTGTCAGCGTTTACCTTTCCACACATTCGGAAATGCGGAAATCGCGGTTTTAGATATTTTTTTCTAGGAAAGAAATGATTATTTTCCTGGAAAGACCAAGATCTTTAAAGAGGTGAAACAGAGATTTGGCTGGCAGGCCGAGCGCCAACCACCGAGTGAAGGTGAACAGTGAAGCCGTTCCGGGTGTCGGCATTTGAGAGATCATTGAGAAAGGTTTTGTAGTGAAATGTTTTTTGCCTTTAGAGCCATCCCGCACAAACGGTTTGTTTTTAGACAAATTCCGTAAGGTTATGTTTTTAGATAAAATTCCGTAAAATATAAAGCTTAGGCCCTGAAAGTAAACGCTCTTTCGGAATAATCCGTTGCCGCGAAGCCACCTGTATACAAATAAATTAATGGAAATAAAACTTCAATTAATAATAAACAAATATTACCAATTTCTTAAGTAACGTATCATCATTAAATAAAACTAAAAAATAAAGTATCTTTAAACACACAGATTTTGAACCAATAGCTGTCAGCGAATTTCGCGCCGTCATTTATGCGAACAGTCATTTATGGCATTTTTTTAAGGCGTCTGCTCTTTCTATATATTCCATAGATTTATCTAGCAGATTATAGGCTTTGGGACCATCAAAGCCTATAACCAAGTCGAGGAATCTCCACATTGCTTGCTACAATTTGGAGGCTCCCTTACAGTATTCTTAAAAATATATTCCATTTAATATTCTCAAAAGACAAGGAAACAAAAAACATTTTCCTGGTAGGGTCGTAATGATCGTTAAAGAGATATATTTTGAAATATATTCCGTTCAACTCAGGTTTGAAGAAGTTTTTATTTTTTAAAGAAAACATTTGTTTTTTTATAAGGCTTCCAACTTCTTTAGAGGCTTCGTCTACGCATTCGCTTATATATAGAACTTTAGATTTATTATTTAAAAAAATCAGAATCTGAATATCATTATAGCAATTTTGTCTCCTTTTTTTCAATATTTCTCTGAGTATTTCTCATAAGATAAGGGAAATTTATAAATATATGGTTTGTCTCATGAAACTTTACACCATTTGTCTGATTATTCGTATAACTTTTGTAATTATAACTTACATTATGCATTGCGTTTACATTGCATAATAAAAGGTATAGTTACAAATTTGAAATTTGTAAAAATAATTCAAAATTTGGTCTTTAAAGTGAAGCTTTTACAGAATACAACGTTGACGTCACCCTCCTAAAATGTCAACTAATTATCTCAATAAGATTAGCCATACCCAATAAATAAACATTTTGTCTACTAGGTACGTATGTAGCACTTGTAAAAAGTACTATCACTAATACGTGATTTTAAGCAGAGTTCCATAACGAAGATTAGAATGAATGCCATCACGTACAAGATAACATTGAATTTTAAAGGAGTTTATCATGCAAACATTCGATAGTTCAGTTATATAAATAGGCATTGAAGCTATTATATTGTCATATACCTCTCGGCTTATTAGCAGTTTAATCTGTTGAGTGTTGAAACTATATTCTAGATCTGCATCGACGATATTAACGATCTGCATCGCACAAGTTGCTGGGTTGGCGATCACCATTAACGAGGTAAGATTGGACAATGCCTAATTTCACAAAATTTGAACAGTGTGTACGTTAGCTTGGGGGGAGCTAATGAGCCCTTGCTGAGTTGGCCACGAAGACCCATTCTGTTCAGGGTTGGTCACACTCACGGTTCAACCCCCATCCGGAGCCTCCACGCATGAACTGCTAGCCCGGGCAGGAATCTGGCCTTAGGGCTAGTTTCCCTTAGGAATCAACCTTCTGGCGCTCCTGGACGGTCTGCGCACCGTGCGGCGCAAGCCAATCGATTGTGCACTCTGACTAACAGTCGGGGGAGTCTGGAAGCAGTACTGTTTCCTATAGAGCGGGGGTGGTTGCGGACCTTACGGCGTCTGCTCTTGAAACGACCATCGGTTACACGATCCTGGGTAAAACATCCGGGCAAAGAATGCCGTGGTCCGCGATAGATTCGGTTTACACCGTTTCACCGCTTCGTGAGGGAGAGGACTTCGCAAGCGACCTCGAACTTGTAACCAGTCGAGAAACCGGAGTAACCTGGTCGCAATTGGAAGTAAAGGCGTGAGTGTAAGCCAGCTGGGTAACACACCTGGTTATCTCGCGGATAAGGCGTTGGCCTCTTACGGGCATGTGGCGGAGCTTGACGGTGGACTGTTTTGTCCAAGTCTTCTGCGCTCACTTCACGGGAGATAGAACGACCAATCCTTAAAACTTCCTGAGGTGTCGGGTTCGCCCGTTGTAGTGGACAGCTCTATTTGTGCATTAGGTTGGGTTCTTTTAACTTTTTTCAACTTTTCAGGGGGCTTAGTTTAAAAAGGGTGCAAAATGGTTTCAAACAGCCGCGTATAAAATATTATTCCATTATGATAACGCCATTTGTCTTCTGATTGTAGTCAAAGCTTAAAAATATATTTTTTGTCATTTTAAGTTAAGTTGCCGAATAGGGATTAGCTACTTAAAACCAAGTAATGAGTATGTATATGATCGATGTTAGAGAGTTATTGTTGTCTACTTATGAAATAACTATGCACTTAAAATTATTTTATTTATTTATTTATTTAAGAATTAAAAACTATAAAACATTGATTAGCTTACAAAAATAACAGGAACCGAATGGCAAAACCTTAACCTTTTGCTTATTTGTTTCTGTCACCCAACTGGGACTAGCCCGTTCTAGGGTGGACAGGACTTCAATATTACAATCAAGTTTGACTTAAAACTTTGAACAAAAATTAATTTGAACATAAATTAAACTTAAAACAAAAATGATGACTTCAAACTATGCACTCACTCGTGTAGGTATGAGAGGGGGGGGGGGGGGGGGCTGGGGAAAACAGAAGGAAAAATCAACGCGTTAAAACTGCTGCAGCTCCTTGAGTAAGAAGTTTTTTTTGCGCTGATACGCATTTTCGAGATGGACTAACTTGTGAAAAATGGAAATGTTCATTGTTTTGGTGATACGTGTGATTTCAAAGTCAATATGTTCCCAATATATGATGATAAAGTTCTTTGAGTGAATATATCGCAAAATAAAATATGACCAAGCACAAAGAAAGAGCCTCGTACCTATAAGGAAATAGAAGCCTTTGTGGTGGGAAAAATTTAAAAAATGTGGGGTAAAGCTTCTATTCCTACTATCCAACATACAGGAATGATACTGGAGTTAAAGGCATATCACCTAAAATGCAAGAAAGAATCTCCTAAAATCCAATACAAAAATATCCGAAAATAACATCAGACTGCCACCGCACCAGTAGAGTTGTGTATGTCTTCTTTACATGAATAAAATACCTTTTCGTAACTTATTCCTGCATATTGACGGCAGCACATCAAGACCCCATAAATTTTCGGATCAATAAAACTACGAGGAGAGGCCTATTGTTTAATTTCAAGCAATACCCGCGGTCAACAGTAACCATAGGTAACCCCTAGGTACTAGGGATGTTTCCAAAGTTCTGGGAATTTATCTATATTTTTATTATTTTGTTAATTTTCGTCAATATTACAATGTAGTTTTTCAACATAATCTCCATTTAACTGAATACATTTATCCCAACGATAAACTATTTTTTTAAGCCGTTCTCAAAGAACTTTTTCGGTGTCTCCTCAATCCACCTATTTATGGCACGTTTTACGTCAGTTAAACTTTTAAATCGAACACCCCGTAAGGGTTTATTCAAATCTGGAAACAGGTGATAATCGCTGGGTGCAAGATCCGGGGAAAAAGGTGGGTGTGGAAGCAATTCCCATCGTAAATCGTTCAAAACATCCTTCGGATTTCTTTCAGTGTGTGGTCTTGCATTATCCTGTTGCAATAACGGACGCTTATGCAACTTACCAGGCCGTTTTTTAACAAGGGCATGTCGCAGTGGTCCGGATAATAAATTTGAATAATATTCTGCGTTAATTGTAGTACCTTACGCCAGATAATCCTTAAAAATAATTCTTTCTCAATCCCAGAATACAGTAAGCATTACCTTTCCAACAGACGGAACTGCACGCGCCTTAAGTGGAGGCCCTTCTTCAGGTTTGCGCCATTCTTTGGATTGACTTTTGGTCTCAGGATTAAAATAAGGAATCCACGTTTCGTCAGTGGTTATTATTCGTTGCCAAAATTCATCACCATAACGGGCTAACAGCTCTTGAAGTTGACGACAAGTATCAGACCTATTGAGTTTCTGGTCTGCTCCCAACAGCCTTGGCACCCATCGCGAGAAAGTAACATTTAAAAGCGTCGTGGAAGTTGAATGAAAAGAACCAAGTAAAAGAAATAAAATATGTTTATTAGACATACACATTAAAAGTAACCATAAACATTTAAAGATACGTTCCTAATTACATAAACACTAATCAGACATACAGTTATGACATATATACAGCTTGGTTCCATCAGTGCACTCCTCATGAGCCCAGCCCTTACAGTCCATACACTGTATCCATTTTTCTCGGCACCTGCTTTTACTGTAAGCCTCCACACAAACTAAGCAGAACACATCTTCTTTAGATGATGAGTCACTTTCGATATCAATTGTTGGCTTTTTATTTATTTTTTTTGATTGTTCCTTTCTTTCCTTTAGCATTTTTAGTCAATAGTTTTTTTTTCGCCTGGTTCATTTTCCGTTCATGCTCTTCCTCGATTGCTTGTTTTTCTGGGGTATCTGTCAATATCGCCGTCTTTCTCTTCTTTCTGCCTCTGTTGGATTGCAGTCTAGGGCCTGCTTTTGGGTAGGGCCTAATTGATTCTGGTGAAAAAGAAGCTTGTAGTCCACTAGGGCCTGGCATAGGTTCAATAGGAGCGGTAGCAATCATGGTAGCGTTGTCCGAATTGTTTCCTTGAGTCGATGTAGGTGGGTGTGTATCCTAGGCTGGTCCGTCAGCTTCGGGACTTAAGTTCAAGTTAACAGTGTCTGGGGATGCCGAAGTGACGACGTGGCTGTTGCTACTTTCTTGATACCTTCCAGAAACAGGGGACGGTCGATCCGTGACCACAGATGGAGCGAAGTCCACAGCTGTGAAAATGTTTCTATTGTATGGGCATATCCCAGTGCATTTAAACCCAGCGATTGCATTAGCTGTTGATACCGAGAGAGGGCATGCTTCTTTTACGATGCTCGGAATATTGTATATTTGCATAGTTTTCCCTGGATGGTTTCGAATCCAACTATCGGATGCTGCATTCACCATTTTTTTGAATGGACCGTACACTGCTCGGTCTAAAGGCTGTAACTTATGTGTACAGTGAGGGGGAAATGACAAGAGCACGATGCCGTTTGACTTACAAAAGTCAAGACAACTTACGGAGATGTGAGACTCGTGATTGTCTAAGAGCAATAAACATATATGTTCTTGACTGGGTCTGGCTTGGTTCTTGAAGTGTTCTAAAAATTTCACGAATTCTTTTTCTTGCATCCACCCACTGGCATTACCAGCACCAGCACAACCAATGGGACCATCCCGTATGAAGTGGTCGTTATATCTTATTCGGGGAAAGACGAAGAATGGAGGCGTGCTGCCTCCTTGTGCGTTAATGGCAATAGCCACAGTGACAAGTGTTCCTCTTTCGGCAGATGTAATGGCCCCCCTAGCTACGCTTCTGATCACAACTCACCCTTCCTTTAAAGATGGAGCACTACTTCTGTCTCAAATCTCTACCACTAGATATTGGCCCCCATAACTGAAAGTCATAGTCGATCCAATAATTCAAAGAAACAGTCACTTCGCTCACCCCGTTAACGCAATGCTGACCGATTCTCAACCTCATATCCCTGAACTGGGCGCACGTCGCATTTTGAAAGTTCGCAGCATTCAAAGAAATATACTTTCACTGTTCCAACTTCCCTCTCAAAGCATGGATGCATCTTATTGACTGTCGGAATAAAATCACGGAACGACCAATATTAAAACGTTATTAAATATTAAACAATATTAAATAAATATTAAAACAATATTAAAACAATATTAAATATTAAACTCGGAGAGGACATCCACATATTTATAGCAAAAAGAGGAGAAAGAGACTTGCACTTACTACATCTGCAATGCCACTCTCAAGCAGATGGGAGAGCAGTCAAGAGTGTTAATGAGCATCAAGCAATGACAGGAAACAACTCTTAAAAGTCCAAATTCAGTCTTGTAGAGCTAGGCCAATGTTTAATAATAAGCAAGAGATCCGCGCTTATTAAAGCTATATTATGATTTTTTAGATTATTTATTGTGCCTTTTATTCCTCTAATACATAAATATACCTCATTGAATTGTGTTTTTTTAATAAATACATATTATTAGCCGTTTTTCATGTTGCTATAATGACTTATAAAATATACGATTTTTTAAAAACTTGGCTAATTTCAAAGCAGATTTGGAGTCAAAAGATGAAATGCCATCTAAATTAAATGTCACAAGGGAAGTAAAGACACCATTAAGTTTCCTTTTTGCATAAGAAGAGCTAAAAAGAAATAGAACATTATTTATTCTATACGAAAACGGCCCAGCCCAAGCACCTTCATGAAATATCAGTTGCAAAGTTATGCTGATTTTCATAAAATGTTACACTGTGTTGACTTTCAATTTTGAAACTTTATTTCAATATTTAAAAATATGTTGAGACATCCTTTTTTGAACAACCGTCTGTCTTGCAATAGCCAAACTTATGAAAATATCATTTCTTCTACAGGTCGAGAGTCGCTGTCCTCACGTTGCCAATTCCCGATGCTTCCGATGCCACGCGCCAGATTAGGAAGGGCATCGACTATCATCGAGTTTCTTCGAAGCGGGCTCGTTACTAGACGGGAGTCCAAACGCGCGAAAACCGAACCGAAACCCAAACGGGCGATGAGTTACGCAGTTGGGGCTCAGTCGCACATGAAGGTGGCGGTCATCACTGTCCCGCCGAGAGACCTGTCACAGGCTCAAGCAGAGCAGCTTATGGAGACTATCGACGATAGCATCCTACAAGCTGTACTGTCTCCACCCTCCCCGAGCGCGCTCGCCCCATCTTTCCGCGGCCGCCCCTTCCTGATGGACGGGGTATTAGCGATATGGTGTGAGGACGAAAACGCGCTCAGCTGGCTGGAAAACGCAGTCAAGACGATGGCATCACCCATACACAACACCACCCTGGCTGTCATAAGGCAGTCAGAGATGAAGAAGAGGTTCAAGGCAGAGCTTCTTATCTCTACCCGTATTAAGGACGCAACCACACTATACAGAGTCCTCTATGCCCAAAACCCGTGGTACAAAGTGGACTCATGGCAGGGCTACTACATGTCTGTGGATGAAAAGCCTCAGGAGGGTGATTCAAGAGAAAAGGTGGTTCACCTAATTCTTGGAATCCCTGAAGACCAGATGCAAATAATCCTAGATAGAGACCGCCGAGTAGCCCATATGTCGGGAAGTGGGTATATCCGCTTCTTCCCCACAGAAGAGACCACAACGGCCGAGACAACAACCGCAGCGGCGAATCCGGAACCCTCCACCTGTGCTTCCTAACGGGGTCCGAGCGGGGTGGAGACGAATTCGCCACTGCGGATTGAGGGATGCACCAGTTACGAAGATGACGTCCTGCCCAGCCCATAGTTCCCTTTCTCTTAACGTCATCCAAACCAACCTCCAGCACAAACAAATAGCGGCGGCCACCCTACGCAGAGTGCTGGAGACGCACAACCAGACCGTCGCCATGATCCAAGAACCCTGGATCAGAAACAACAAGATCTGCGGTCTAAACAGCATCGGAGGTAAGTTAATGTTAGACACCTCTGTTGACAACCTAAGAACATGCATCTACGTGCCTAAATCTTTAGCAACCACTTTGCCTAACCAATTCTGTTCAAGAGACCTAATTGTAGTAAAACTCACCACAGAAAAAAAACTGTTCTAGTCCTAGCTTTAGTGTACATGCCGAGCGAGAACGAAACTCCTTCAGGAGAACTAGCCAGACTGGTGCAGCACTGGGAAGCACACGACCGGGATCTGATAATATCTGCAAACTGCAATGCCCATCACTCTCTGTGGGGAAGCAAAGACACCAACAGAAGGGGAGAGTCCTTAGCTGAATATCTATTGCAAACAAACCTAAACATTGTAAACAGGAACCTACTTTTGTAAACTCTATATACCAAACTATGATAGACATTACCTTGGCAACGGACGCGGCGGCCAGTTTGATTGAGGGATTGCACGTATCAAACGAGCCATGCAGACCACCGCCGCATCTGTTTTCAAATACAGTACAAGCTAACAGACCCTGTCCCATATCGTAACCCCCGTAAAACAGATATTACAAGGTACACACATTTACTAAACAAAGCGCTAGGAGACAAACAACTAACTAACGCAGTTATTAGCACAGATAACATAGAAACAAACGTACATATCCTAACTACAACCCTTTTAAGTAGTTATGAACTGGCATGTCCTGTTGTAAAACCTAAAGACCCAGGAAAAAGCTCATGGTGGGGGCCAGAGCTGGAAAGGCTACGTCGAGGACTCAGGACACTCTTTAACCGAGCAAAAAATACCAGAACCAATGAGGACTAGGATAAATACAAAAACACTACAAGAAGCGGATCAGATTCCGGAGAACAGAATCCGGGCACAACTTCTGTAGTAGCATAAACTCAACGAACCAAGCCGGAAGAATAAAGATAATCCTAGCTAAAGGTGAGTCCAACCTCCTAGGCTCCCTAAAAAAGGAAGATGGCACTTACACAAACACAGATGTTGAAACCAGCTCAGTACTTCTGGAAACACACTTTCCTGGATGTCAAATCACAGAAGATCCTTAGTGGCCAGACGAAAACTACAGCGCACCAACAACCCAAGAAAGGGCGGTCCAGATAGTATTGAATACTACCACAAGAGCGAAGGTAGTTAATGGATGCTCCCAAGGGGGGTCCTATCACTATGAAACATAGTAGTGGACAGCCTCATAAAAACACTAAATGAAAGGGGTTACACTAATATTGGCTATGCCGACGACCTAACAAAAAAATACTATAACCTCTGTCCTTGTACTGGAATGCCACAATGCGCTTCAATCCATTGCAAGGTCAAATAGAGTGACCCTGCAATGGATTAAAGGGCACAGCGACTCACTGGGTAACGACGCGGCAAACGAACTGGCCAAAAGGGGATCAAAGAAAATAGTATATGAACCGGAACCTTTGATGCCCATACCCCAGGCCCAAATAAAAACATGGCTACGCAGGAACACCGATGAAACCCACCTTACAGAATGGAAAAAAAGCAGGATGCAGGCAAACAAAGAACGCGGTTCCGGAAGCGTCTAAAAAACTTGCCCGCAACCTCACCAGATTAAAAAGGGACGAAATCCGTAAAGTCATAGGTATTATGACAGGTCACTGTCCCCTAAACAAACACCTGTTTACCATAGGTGTGACAGACAGCCCTCTATACAGAGGATGCATGGAGGAAGAAGAAACACCACAGCATGTGCTCATGGAATGCAGGAGCGTGGCAGAGCAACGGGCAAAATACTACAATCTCCAGCATCTGTCCCGGAGACCTGTAGCAACCAAAAAAAGCTGCTAACCTTCTGGGACAGCCTGGGTTGGCTGGAGTAATATAAATAGAAGCAGGAGCCACGCACAACGGCCAATTCAAGAGGACAAGTGCGGGGAAAAGCCCAGATAAACTAACTAATTAAATAACTAGCCAAACTCATGAAAATATAATTTCTTCTACAGGTCGACAGTCGCTGTCCTCACGTTGCCAATTCCCGATGCTTCCGCGCTAGGCAGTACCGCCTAGCCATAGGATCTCAAGATTCCTATGACTCCGAAGGTGCGCATCAAATGGAAACCCGTAACCCTACCGATACCACGCGCCAGATTAGGGAGTGCATCAACTATCACAAGAGCAGCATTAGAGAATACCTTATTAACATTGGATGGATGACCATTGGATAGCCAGGATTGGATGGAATAGCGAAATCGATAGGACCAGGAGGATCAGACAAGACGCCGACTACTCCATGAATAAGATAAACGAAAAACTTTCGTCTGCTAGGAACCGTCATATTAGAACTTTATAAATATACATTTAGAGTTAATTTGCATAATGTAATTTTTCATAGCCTAATTTGATCATTCTGTGTTTTTGTGGACCTACTTAGCCTAACAGGCGATATTCCAACTAACCTATACTAATATGTAAACATTGTTTGCGAAATGAGATTGAAACTATAAAATAAAAAAATACACAAAAAACTATATTTTAACTCTTTCTGGTCACAAACTGTGCCACAGAAAAAATGACCATAGCATAAAAGGACACAACGGTTTTAAGTGAAGGGGAATTGGACAGGAATGGAAATTTATGTGGAAGATTTTAAATATTCTCTGGATGTGTTTTTAAAGCATACTTATTTTACTCGCCTCGATTCTCATAGGTTTCTGCAAAGCACTCCAGGACAATTCCAACTCAGCACAACTTTAAGACAGGCTCCAAGCACGGTGAAAGGAAATAAACAGAAGTCATTGCTGTGACCAGAGATAGAAAGAATGCAGGTGAGATAATCAGGCGAGCTCTCGAAGATATTGAACAGAAGGCAGAGAAGGCTCATGTCTTTTTTCTCTCGGGTCGCCAGCTCTGTGTAACTCTCTGTACCTAGGTACTCCGTGTTGTGGTCAAATTTTCTGATTGCATATTTGTATCGAACGCAGCTGTTTTGTAGGTGCTCAACCTTAGTGGCCAACTCTTTGTGATGTCGTAAAATTCGATATCCCAAGAAGCACGGTCTAAAAATCTTAACCGTGCTCTCCTCGGAGAGTTTGCGTCGCGTTTCTCTAATATGAGGCTGCTATGTCAGGGTCTTGTCCACGTAGATACCAGGGGTCTTAACCTCGGAACTGATCAAGACTTAATACGCTCCGATGCCGATATCTTGGATTCTAATCGTATTTATCCTTGAAGTGAAATAGTTGCTACCGCTGATAATCGTCCTAATTAAACAGCGATGCACTTGCTCTGGGCCACTCGTACATACATATATCATTAACAGATCTCCATTTGTAAAAGCAACTCTTATAACAATATCTTCAGGGCGAAATTAAGAAAATATTTCGAGGGGATATTTTGCATTAACAGAGAAGGTTATTGAGTAAATGAATAGATCGGATATGAGAGGGGATACAATATTTTCTTGGGTAATGCCAGTGACTTGTGGTAGAAAATTTGAGATATGATCTTTATTCCTGACGCAATGATTCCGATTAATTCGACATGACCTAAACCAATTTATTACGGGAATATTAGAGCTAAGGCCAATTAAGTAATTAATCAGCTACAACCCTGGTGTTTAGACAAAAAAAATATTTGTTGTAAATATCTATCTATTCTAAGTATGAATCCGTATGATCAACTGGAGCTGTTACTACAACTGGCGAACCCGTCACCTCAGGAAGTTTTAACGATAGAAGTAATAATAACGTAGAAGAATTGGGAAGAAACAGTCCACTGTCTAGTTACGCCACGGTGAAAAACATGTTGTTTTGCCTTCTAAACCAGGCTCCCCCTTAATGCTAAAATATAAAACAAAAGTAACTCTTCTAGTTTGTGGTAAGTAATATCTTGACATCTTTAGCGGTTTAGTTTAATCATTAAGATTTTAAAATTAGAAAATGAAGATTTTGAAAATGGAGCCACGATTATTATGGTCTATAAAAATCAGTTAAATCATACAAAGGAAACAAAATAGTTTAAAAATCAACAAAAACATTAACCACAGATATCATATAGAATAATATTCCTTCTTTAACATTGTTTTCAGTGGCATTTACCAATGTTTTCCTGTAATAATTGTCTTTTTTCCTAATTTCTATATTAAATAATTTTGCACTTTGGTTACTATATACGTTTGCTTTTACGGATTTATTATCAATTAAAAGCTTTAAATACTACACTGTTTTTAAACTATAAGTATTACGCTTAAAAAACTATAAGTATTACACAAATAACTGTAAATATTACACAACTAATTGTAAGTATAAATAAAATATTTCACAACATGTATATCAGAAATATAGTCGTTTATTTATTTATGGTCAAACCAGTAATGCGATTCTGTAATGCAAGCAGCAGTTTTTTTAAAATTCGTGATTACACACAAACAAGAGTAATTATAACCCACATACAAATGTATATAAATACGATTATTCGTAAACTTTCTAACCAGATTTGTGTTTTTTTTTCTGGCAGATTTGATTACATGTAATCACAAATGAAAATCACCACAAAACATTGCTTTGCATTACACAATCGCATTCGTGGTTTGACCAGAAATAAATAAATTATAACGAATTGGTTTAGAGGTATGACGGAAGGACATAACTTTTCCCCAAAGTGTGTACCTACTGCAAATTCATTTTTTTTGTTGATTGCGGTAGATAATTTAGGCCTGTTAAAAATATTACAATAATAATAAGTATTATTTTTCTAGCTGGCATTTTTATAAAACATCGCATGATGAACGATATTTTAAAAATAACAAAGGAGATATTATAAATAGGATAGAAACGAATTTACCGCGTGAAATTTGTAGCACCCGACGTTTCGATGACGTTGCATCCGCCGTTGTCCAGGGTAGACTGAACGAGCTGTCAATCCGTTGCTTTGCGGGTAGGCCGCATACCGCTGCCGCCACTGCGTAGGTTATAACGGTGGTGGGGGGCCGGGCTCGGAGGGCGCGAATTTCGAAAATCCGTCTTGCACACAACACTCACTGTATCCTGTCTTACGTCCTTGCGTACGGCGTTCGGCGGCGCAAAAATTTTAAGGGGGAGGGAACGGTAAATTCGTTTCTATCCTATTTATAATGTCAAACAACCGCGATAGTCTTCGATTTTCTATAACAAAGGAGATAATCTATTTTTTGTATTTTTTGTACTTTTATTTCCTGTTTGCAATATGTAATATTTTACCTTCTTTAAGCTATTGCATAGCTTTTATCGCGGGCCTAGGCCAGCACGGCGACCGAATGAAGACATTTCTTAACGAAAATTAATTATTTTAAACTGATAATTTAATTACGTCTAAACGAGTACTGCGTACGATTAGAAAAAAATATATATTAAACAAGAACATTTTCCTAATATTCTTAGCTTTGAATATTTTAGATTTTGTTTATATTACATAGTGTAATTAATTTGTGAAATTAGGTCTAACCGAACACATAAACGACTACTACGCAAATACTATCTGGCGTATTATTATGAAACCTGCACCATTTTAAAGATAATTTAATCATCTATCTTTTTATTTACGAATTTTTTCGAATAATCCGGTTTTTTTGCTATTTCTCTATCGGAAGACGTTTAAATTATTCCGAATCATTTGCTACCGCAGCCGCAAATGATTCGGAATAATTTCAACGTTTTCCTATAGAGCGCATTTATCTGATATCAGAAAAAATAAAATAAATAAAATAAATAAATAATTATAATTGCATAAGTTGTTAAAAATGCTATGCAATAGCTTTACCGCGGCAGTCCCCGAGTGCCACACGTATTTTTTTTAATATGATAACTAAAGCATCCAAAAAATCAGTACAAAGAATATTGAGACCATTTTATGGAGTTTTTGAGCTATTTTCAGAAGTTTCATAAAGCAAGCGCAAAAACAAACAGCTTTTTACAGTAAATTTTAACAACTTTGCGCCAGTCTTCGCTATTAGTTTGTGGGAAAGTTGGTCCGAGTAGTTTCGGACAGTATATTTTATGCTCGTTTAAATAGTATCATATTTGGATGTAATATAAGTTTTGTATTTATTGTTCTGTTTATTTTTGTAAATTTTGTGTTGAACAGTTTGGGATTGCTTACAAAGATGAAAATAAAAACGAAATAAAAAAAGTAAAACCTAACTATATATCTTACCAGGGATCGCACCCATGACCCTATGATTAAAGTTAGGCTCCATTACCCCTAGGCCAACGCTCAATCCGCCGATGTTTCGATGGGCTACGTATACGTATTGGCGACGATGCCGATGTACAATGGGACATACAGACCGGTCATTGGTGCACACAACCTTAATCATGAATGGGAAATGTATTGATTGCAGCCGATAGTGTAGATATATGTATAAGTACCTATGTTATGCAAATGCGAGCAAATGGTTCGTTTTACTGCTCCTTTCATCTGTTCTCCTGATACCCCGTCCTCGCTTTTAACCCACGCAATTTTAATTCGTCACGAGCTGGGAGTTGGGCACCGCATTCAATTCTATGTATAAATAAGCTGTAGAAGCGGCCTGCGCGCGTCCAGCCTTTTATGTTGTTAAAAAATTGGCGTGTTTATTATTTTTTTGCTAATGTACATATAATGTATTGCAAAGAATATGACAGTAATTCATAGGATATACCTATATATTTACGATTGGCAGTAGGTTTTAATTTATGAGGCACAGAGCAACCACAAATCTAGGGAGCGGAGTTAATGTCGTCTGCGACGGGCGATCCGACACCTCGGACTGTTATCTTCTCTTATATATAAAAATGAATCGCCGTGCGTTAGTCTCGCAAGATCTCGAAAATGACTCGACCGATTAGAATTATTGTTTTTTTTTGTTTTGTTTGCCCTGATTCACGGGTGGTTTACAAAAAAAAAATATTTTGAAAAAAAGAAACAATTGAAAATCGAAAAAATCGAAATTGGTCATTTTGGGAAATGGGCCACTTTCAATAGATGGCGTTCGCGGCGATCGTTTGCCAGATATGGATGGCGCATCCATTCATAGCTGGCATACAATAGGTTATTTATTCCGTGCGATTGGGTAAAATTTCAAAAAGTCGAAAAGTCGAAAAAGTCGAAAAATTCAAGTCGAAAAAGTCAAAAAAGTCGAAAAAGTCGAAAAAGTCGGAAGAGCCGAAAGTCAAAAAAGTAAAAAAAGACGTAAAAGTCAAAGAAGTTGGAAAAGTCGGAAAAGGCAAAAAAGTCGAAAAAGCCGAAAAAATCAAAAAAGCATTTTTATTTCATCATGTAAATTAAATACATTAAATTTATTTTAATTACAAACGAATTTCATTTTTTCACCAAACGAAACTGAAACCGTACATGATTCAGCCATATTATAGATTTCAATGAATTGGATTTGGAATTGGATTTGGATTTGGTTGATTAGGATCAATAAACGCTTATGAAGAGTTACAATTAAATCAATTTTAGGTGGTACGAAGTTCACCGGCTCATCTAGTAACGATATATAGATCGTTCTTTCAGCCTTGAGGTGATTACACAGATATTAAGGGACAACACTGTCCACAGTCTAGCTCCGCTAATATGCTCGTAAGAAGCAGACGCCTTACCGCGAGGCACTGGAAAGTGAAACAAGCGAGCCAACCTCACGTCCTTACTACCAGATTTGGCCGGATTTCTCTGCCCTCCGGTCGTTCTTGTCACGGGTTCGAGGTCACTTGCGCGGCCTCTACCTGACGTAAGTGGTTTTTTTAGTTTGAATATTTTGCGGACCTTGACGCCTTTGCTCGCCATCGTCACTCGGGATCGGGTGGCCGACGGATCGATTCAAGAATTGAATACTGTAATGGTCATAAAACCATTACGGGTTTAACAAACAATATAATAAACAATTATTGCCAAAATTAGTTAATAAAAATAAAATAACAATAATATAGGATACAAGCGAATTTTATCGCACAATAGGCATCACTAGCGATTAGATGGAACACGGGTGTAGAGAATCGCTAGTGAGAGTAGTTTTTTTTTTTGGGCCCGAAGCACTCGCCGGGAAAGGTCGTCGTTTCAGCGCGGCGGTCGGTTTTTGCCTCGCGGCGATTACCGGCCGCCGGAGCTCATTTCACGACTTCGAAGTGGCCTACCTACATCTACGAATAAAATATAAAAGTCAAAGTCATCTTTAGAAATTATAACTAGAATCAAGTGCGGCGCAGGCAAAGCATTCCAGCGTGATCTCCACATCCTATTTGGGGCAAGTAGATTATATTCTCATTTTCGGTTTTTTTTAAAGTAAAATTCGATTTCTTTTATTCTAACTTGCAATACCACAATCGTGCAATACTTTTAGTCCTTCAGACCCGTCTTGCACGACATATACGTGCTAACCCGTTTTTCTGAATATAGGAATCCGTAGTTTCGAATATAGGATCAACGATAGACACCGCCAATAAATCTAAAATCATTTCGGCGATCTCTACTTAAGATGTAGGCTGTAAAAATATATAAATATAATTAAAATCCACGTTAGACAATCTTGGGATTAAAACGTGGCGAAATCAGAGTGGCATTGAGTTCTTCCCGAGGCAATTAAAAAATCAGATAAATTAATAAAATAGCTTATGAAGTAAAATACCAAATTATAGATAAATATAAATGCAAGTCATCGTCAGGGAATACGTAATATTTCCAAATTTAAATATCAGGGAAAATGATAGAGCAAAAGACTACCGTCGTTTACGATAGTTGAAAGTGCAGCGTACCCGACACTAAAATTGCCAAATCATTGTAGGGCAAAAATAGGAAAAACCAGTTACGAATAATGCTCATCGAAACACGGGTAAAATGTAATAATTGTAACGTACGCTCGTAAAAATCTCGCAAGGCCTTCGACGATCGACGTATTAAAAATTAAGTTTCATAAATAATATAAATATTCAATATCACACATATAGTTTCGGGAAATGTCTTCGCAACAGGTTATAGAAAAATAAATAGTAAATTTGGGTCGAAAAGGTATCTTTTATTTTACTCATAATCATCTCAATATCAGAATAATTTCAATTTTAATATCATCATATATCATATATTTCATTTTCATTTTTTATATAAATAAAACAGAATAAAAAACCATAAAAGGAAAGGATTGGTTGAGATACATTTATAAAATATTAAAATCAGTTTCCATTATTATCTGGGGAAATTCATTAAATTCAGAATTCTTTATTAAGGAAAATAAAGCACACTTATTTATGTTACAAATTAATTTTGCGCATATTCCAGCAAGATTTAATTTAAATTAACCGAATCCGCCGTCGCGTCCGCGCCATCTAGCGGCGAAACGCGGGCATTAGTAGCACAATGCAGGTTGAGCAAATGATGTCCAACTTTGCCAAGTAACTCGCCGCGCCACCGCTAGAGGGCGTTCGAACGAGAATAATAATATATTATTTAGTAAGGGAAATGGTTCAAATAATTTAGCAATTCAATATCCATAAAAGGCCGTTCATCCCATAGGGATGGTCATCTTACCGTAGACTGGGTCACTAAGGGATTCTAAATACCCCCGTGCCTGAGATGGACTGAGCGAACCGACGCAAATCCCGACGCAGCCTACATACCCCTGCCCCAGAGAAATTCTAAACGGTGGAAGGACTCTGGCACTTGTTCATAGATCCGAAATAAATCTTCGTCTTCTTCCGGGCTGGCGCCCACTATATAAACAAATCTTTCCATATCGTCCGGAAGTATATTGGTAAAATAATAATATTGTAATGTATAAAATTAACTGATATATTAAAAATTATTCGGGTCTCATGACAAAATTGGCGCCCAAAGTGGGTCTATTTTCTTTTCAAACTTTCAAACAAATTGGGGCCCAACGCGGTGCAAAATTTTCTTTCCATAACTGTCAAACAAAATTTTTTTTCAAACTAATACATACAATTTATTATTTAATTTTTTTTTTCATATCAACTATTTTTTACTACAACAATATTTCCCGCCCTCCCACCCTTTCTTTCTTATATATCGCAACTTTTCAAATATTAATATATTACTGTTGCGAAACTATTATTAAATATTTATTATTATTTTTATACAGGCAACGAACTTGGTACTAATTAATTTTTTTTTAAAATATAAAATAAACACAACACACACGTACACGTTTACACACCGGCACGCCCTTAAAAACACTTTAAAATTTTAATAAAATTTTCATAAAATATTTATAAATACAATTTTCATATAACATCTCTAATATATGATTCAGTTTTAGCTTCTATAAACGAAAGATAAACATTGCGTCAACTATAATAATAGCAAAAATTTCTCTGTTCTTATATAAAATTGCAAGCACTTATACATTGACATGGAATACCTAGCGTCGCAAGTGAACCATAAGGAACTCTAACAAATGTGAAAACTAGAAATACGTACGAACACTACTGTGTGCGTCGAACAGTACATGGGCTTTAGGCACTTAGGAAAATCACGATTACAGGAAATTTAATATATCTGATAGTGACAAAATAAGTAAATGAATGAGAAACAAAACACTGCAAACAAAAACGTAAAGAAAGGAATAAACTTTAGGAAAAACGAAACAAACTAATTTTGAAAAATAATAATATTAAATTATGGTAACAAGGAACTACACTTAGAGGTGCACACGAATACAGGGTGTCAAAAAAATAATACACGCAGTAAAATTTAAAACTTACTTAACCTCATGCAAAGTTAAATAACGTATTTCTGGCGTACGGAACACCTGCGGTAATAACGTTAGACAACGCATCATATTTTAGGTCAAAAGCATTCAAAAATTTTACGGAAAAATATAAAATCCCAAAATTATTCTATGGATGCGTGTATGCTCCTCAATCGAACGCAGTCGAACGTTATAATCAAACTATAGAAACGAGTTTATCAATTCTAGCAGGAAAAGATCAAAGATCGTGGGATAAACATTTATCTTTAATCCAAAACGCGTTAAATAATCATCAAAATCTGGCAACAGGCTTTACCCCATCATACCTTATGTACGCTCGTGAACCAATGGTTGATGGCCGCTACCATAAAATGTTTAGTTTCATTCCAAAAGAAAAATCCAAAATAGCAATAGACAGTCCACAGGAATTCGCAAAAGGACTCGAGACGCTCGCGGACGCATATGACGTCGTGCGGGAAAGACTCATGGAAGCTTTCAAAAATAACGCCTCAAAATATAACCTGAGGAGAAAGCACGTCGAATTCTCAGTCGGTGATTTCGTATGGGCGAAAAATCACATGCAATCGCGAAAAGCAGAGTTTTTCTCAAACAAACTAGCGCCCAGATATTCAAAATGCAAAATCATCGCGAAAAAGTCCCCCATAGCCTATGTATTGGTTGACGAACACGGCAAAAATCGTGGGACGTACCACATAAAAGACCTGTGTAAAAATTAGGGTCACACAAAAAATACGCAGAACATTTCACATTGCAAATAACATTCGCATAATATCCACATGTAATCCGGAATATGCAAAATCACAAAAAGCAACGACTATATTGGGTACACCGTGAGATAGTTGCAAGTGAAAAGTAAAAGAAAAAAGTATAAAAACAGAGCAAAAATACAAAATATTAAGTAAATAAATGTAACAGATAATGTATATAAGTTTTCGATACAAATATTCATCGCCAGAAATAATAAACACAAGTAAAGAATAACATAACAGATACATTTGGGCGTAGCATGATAAAAATAAAACACATACAACCCTAAATTTTCCTTAAGTAAAATAAATATATATATAATTTCACATACACTAGATAACATCATCAAAAAAATTTTTTTTTATTAAAAAAAAAAAAATTTTTTTTCTTAACATCTTATCCGGCTAAGAACCCGGATGGTCTGAAAAAAAATAGGGAGAAAGAATAGTACCAAGTTTCGCGTCAAAATATATTTATATAAAATATCATATATATGTATATATTTAACATATAATATAGTAAAAAAGAGCCATGCGGATAAGTCTAAGGATTGAGATACTTCTATACCTATCATTTTATACTATATATTTGCATATAAGCAAAATCTGAAGGGTTCGGTGATCTAACCCTGCTCATGGAGTAAAAACACCTGGGTGCTTGATACCCGTCTATTGTAAACATCACCTGACAGGTAGAATTAAAATTTACTTTGATCAGCTCTGAAGGATACAAATTATTTTATAGTATTATATTTTAAATAGAGTATACCGGACGTTAAGCCGTTCGCGTTCAAATTAAAATTGTTCACGGACAAGTCCTAAATTCATTTATGAATAAACTCTACTATTATTATTTATTTCTACTATTATGTAATTACATGGCAAAACTGCTGACATTTCTAATTAGCGACTAGAATGTTCACGATAAAAAAAACCATTGTATATTACAACATATAGCTACAGAATGATCTCGTCCGATCCTGAATTTATCAGGACATGGAATATTTTTTCCATACCATGAATTGTTTTTATTGTCTTTTTTCTTCAAAAAAAGACTTATAGATTTTCCGTTATGTCCCGCTGAAACGCTGCTCAAAATTAGTTTGTCCATAAACGCTCATAGTTAGTAGCGAATTAATCTTAGCTGAACACGTAATTTCTGATGAAGTGTACAATACTGTAGAGAAGAATCATTTCGTACTGTCAAGAATTGATAAAAAGAGTAACTACAAGGCAGCCAGTTTTAGTATGAAAGGTTGTATGCTAGCGAGGCTTTGGATGTAGATGTAAGAAAACAGAATGAACAAGCCTTGAAAGAGAAAAACTTAAGCTAAATATTGAAAATTCTATCATTCACACTCAAGACAACAATAATAACATCTCAGTAAAATATATGTTCAACACAAACATTAAATTCGGAAGGCTTAAAAACCTGATAAGTTAAATAAATTCTTGCCGAACAAGGTATATAAGATTTACTATTAACTTACTACTACTAGAGTAAATTACGTAGTTAATATGCGCATTAGATCGCAGAACAGTCATCATATATTGTATCATAAAACATATTTAAAAAAATCTAAAGATCTCCATATTCTTCTTTTAAATTAAAAACTATAGTGTCCACGCTTCCGCATGAATTAAAATTATGTGGATCGACGTCTATTATTGTTTCAACAGAGACTGGTCACCAATATATAGTTCATTTCTATACAAAAAAACTTATAAATATTTTTAAAAAGGGAAATCTCATATATATATATATCTTATATTTCACTCGGGGAGACCAATACCACTGAGACGGTGAATAATCTATTATATGAAAAATTATCAATGTCATTGGAACCCTCACCATGACATACCATTAACAAAAATACTTGGTGTAAATTATATAAATAATTTTTTTAATAAATTAAATATAAAATTGCGAGATACTGTCCACGTCTCACAACACATAAATTTCACATAATTATACACTCTTCAATTTTCCATACTCTTAAAAAGATATCACGCTAGAAATCTGCCCATAATTTATTAAGCCAGCCACACATATGAATAAAGATCGACGTTGAGACATAATTTACTTTGTAACATTTGATTTTGTAGTAATTAAGGTAAGCTCTCACAAGAAGTGGAGCGTTATCAAAATGTTTATTTTTCTTTTTACTTAAATATTGAAATACGAAAAACCTCAACACTTGTTTGAAGAAGAAAATCTGAAAAATCGGAAGGTGTATCCATACGAACACCTAATAAAATATAGTCTTAAATTTAGTTACTAGAAGCTTATTTGAAAAGCAATGTGGGAGAATTTTTGTTTAAAAAAAAAAAGTAAAATAAAAATGTTTTTTTATTAAATAGTAAGAATAGATGTAGTAGTTTAAAAATTTCTGTAATTTGTAAAGAAAACGCAGAAGCACGTCTCTTTTGTTCCGTCAAAAAATTTTGAAATAAAAATAAAGTTGTATACGAGAATATGCCCTTCCTGTCAAACCCTTCCTAATGAATTGCCAGCCAACCGCAATCCTAGTAAAAAATAAGAGACCATATGATGCAGCAAAGAAAATTATACATTCCAGAAAGAGACAGAGCGACGAGAAAGAGGACGCCGATAATAAAAGGACAAAATGGAAACGCTATATGGCAGCTGGAAGAGCCACGACGCAGACGACAGAGATCAGCAGCAATGGCTCACGACTCCTCGAAAGCGCAGCACACCCATACAAATAGCAAAGGAAGATACCGAGGATCGACCGAAGTAAATAAGATCCAATCACGCTTATCCGACTCCAGACCACGCAGAAACCTAAGGTAAAAAGTCGAACTATTTCCCTTTTCACCGCAACAGGAAGGCCAGGAGGCACGTAAATAGACGAAACTACCTATGACGTCAGCACCGGCAACATGCGACCTGCAGTATTACCAGGGACGGTATCGTGGACCGACCAGTAAAGCAAAAACGGACAAGCGCGTGAACGAGACAATTCCCCCAAGATTGTGAGAGAAAATGCGGACTGCATTGTTTAGATAGAGACTAATATACCAATCGACAGTGCATTGATCTTCAATTCAGTGTAGCAACTTTTAAAAAAGTGCATTTGTGCAGTGAGGGGCAAAAATGGGAAAAACGGGATAAAGAAGTTAGAAATTGGACAAAATTTTAAACATTTTTTTGAAACAGTACATCTACACTTCGATAGACTTTATAAAAGCATCTGATGATGTGTCCAGATTTACATGTATAAATTGACATTTGCGTGTTCAAGCTCCGAAGCAAAAAGCTTTGGGAGCGAACCTCTACTAATATGACTTTCTTCTCTACATCTCTTACCAAGGTGACGAGTTCCGGACGTAACGAGGCAAAGACGACAATTGAGCATCATATGGGCTAATACAAACACAAATGAAGGAAAAATTCATAAAAAGGAAATACGGCAAAACGGCAGACAATGACAAGACCCTGGACGGAGCGGAATAGACGACACAGGCCACTGTATTCACTGTATCAAAATTGTAAAATGTAAGGTTATAAAGGACGTGTTTCGCAGAGCATTTTTTCTAACTTGGATAAATAGCTTTCTTTTAATAACTTAGTAGAAAATCGGAAAACCTCAAAAATTTCCAACTTCGGAAAATTTATTATAAAATATAATTTCTTTAAATAATACGAGACTAGAAGCAGGGGTTATCTCTTAATAATAATGTACTTTAAACTGTCAAGACAAAATATAATAAAACTTTTAGAAATTTTTATGTCGTAGCAAGCGTAGCACGGCAACTAAAGAACCGTAGCGATGGCTACGCTTTAGGTGGTAGATTCTTATAGTAGTTCGTTTAGTCTTTGGTGTTTAAGGTCTTCGTGGGCGAAGACTGAACATCTTTTCCGGCATGTAATGGTCATAAAACCATTACGGGTTTAACAAACAATATAATAAACAATTATTGCCAAAATTAGTTAATAAAAATAAAATAACAATAATATAGGATACAAGCGAATTTTATCGCACAATAGGCATCACTAGCGATTAGATGGAACACGGGTGTAGAGAATCGCTAGTGAGAGTAGTTTTTTTTTTTGGGCCCGAAGCACTCGCCGGGAAAGGTCGTCGTTTCAGCGCGGCGGTCGGTTTTTGCCTCGCGGCGATTACCGGCCGCCGGAGCTCATTTCACGACTTCGAAGTGGCCTACCTACATCTACGAATAAAATATAAAAGTCAAAGTCATCTTTAGAAATTATAACTAGAATCAAGTGCGGCGCAGGCAAAGCATTCCAGCGTGATCTCCACATCCTATTTGGGGCAAGTAGATTATATTCTCATTTTCGGTTTTTTTTAAAGTAAAATTCGATTTCTTTTATTCTAACTTGCAATACCACAATCGTGCAATACTTTTAGTCCTTCAGACCCGTCTTGCACGACATATACGTGCTAACCCGTTTTTCTGAATATAGGAATCCGTAGTTTCGAATATAGGATCAACGATAGACACCGCCAATAAATCTAAAATCATTTCGGCGATCTCTACTTAAGATGTAGGCTGTAAAAATATATAAATATAATTAAAATCCACGTTAGACAATCTTGGGATTAAAACGTGGCGAAATCAGAGTGGCATTGAGTTCTTCCCGAGGCAATTAAAAAATCAGATAAATTAATAAAATAGCTTATGAAGTAAAATACCAAATTATAGATAAATATAAATGCAAGTCATCGTCAGGGAATACGTAATATTTCCAAATTTAAATATCAGGGAAAATGATAGAGCAAAAGACTACCGTCGTTTACGATAGTTGAAAGTGCAGCGTACCCGACACTAAAATTGCCAAATCATTGTAGGGCAAAAATAGGAAAAACCAGTTACGAATAATGCTCATCGAAACACGGGTAAAATGTAATAATTGTAACGTACGCTCGTAAAAATCTCGCAAGGCCTTCGACGATCGACGTATTAAAAATTAAGTTTCATAAATAATATAAATATTCAATATCACACATATAGTTTCGGGAAATGTCTTCGCAACAGGTTATAGAAAAATAAATAGTAAATTTGGGTCGAAAAGGTATCTTTTATTTTACTCATAATCATCTCAATATCAGAATAATTTCAATTTTAATATCATCATATATCATATATTTCATTTTCATTTTTTATATAAATAAAACAGAATAAAAAACCATAAAAGGAAAGGATTGGTTGAGATACATTTATAAAATATTAAAATCAGTTTCCATTATTATCTGGGGAAATTCATTAAATTCAGAATTCTTTATTAAGGAAAATAAAGCACACTTATTTATGTTACAAATTAATTTTGCGCATATTCCAGCAAGATTTAATTTAAATTAACCGAATCCGCCGTCGCGTCCGCGCCATCTAGCGGCGAAACGCGGGCATTAGTAGCACAATGCAGGTTGAGCAAATGATGTCCAACTTTGCCAAGTAACTCGCCGCGCCACCGCTAGAGGGCGTTCGAACGAGAATAATAATATATTATTTAGTAAGGGAAATGGTTCAAATAATTTAGCAATTCAATATCCATAAAAGGCCGTTCATCCCATAGGGATGGTCATCTTACCGTAGACTGGGTCACTAAGGGATTCTAAATACCCCCGTGCCTGAGATGGACTGAGCGAACCGACGCAAATCCCGACGCAGCCTACATACCCCTGCCCCAGAGAAATTCTAAACGGTGGAAGGACTCTGGCACTTGTTCATAGATCCGAAATAAATCTTCGTCTTCTTCCGGGCTGGCGCCCACTATATAAACAAATCTTTCCATATCGTCCGGAAGTATATTGGTAAAATAATAATATTGTAATGTATAAAATTAACTGATATATTAAAAATTATTCGGGTCTCATGACAATACGTCATTTCGACAACTACCCTCCGCTGTCATAGGAAACGTCTATATTCAGACCACCCTGGTTATTCGCCCACTGGAGCTTTCTTTGTTTTTTCCGCAAGTGCAGATAGTACTGCAACCGCCCAGCTCTGCCCGAGGTATTCGCCCGAGGTATTCCGCCAGGGTAAGCCCCCTCTTCGAGGAGGCTTCCAGATAGGAATTGAACCGTGAGTTGGGCAGACCAGATTACAGAAAGAGTTTGGCCAACATCATCCAAGCTGTCTACCCGGCAGACAGACAACTATAGCTGTCGACTACAACGGGCAAACCTGTCACCCCAGAAAATTTTAACGATAGTGATCGTTCTGTCTCCCGTGAGGTAAGCCCAAAAGACCAAACACAGCCCACCGTCTAGTTACGCCACGCGCCCGTGAGAGACCAGCGCCTTACCGCGAGATAACCAGGTTAATCAGCCAGCAGGCAGTTGCAACCAGATTACTCCGGTTTTTCGACTGGTTACAGGTTCTAGGTCGCTTGTGTTGTCCTCTCCGGCAGATAGACAGCAAGCCATACCGATAGTGGTAAATCTAAAAAAAAAAAAATATTTTTTTTTCACACCAAATTTGCCTCCGCCATCAAAATGATATTTGAGCCAGTAGTTCAAAGCATTCCTCTTGGTAGCACTGGTGTTTTTCGTACATGGTATCTTTATCCATATTTATAGTCATAAAGAACAGAACTTCATTCAAATTCGACTAATTGTTTTATTTTAACGAAAAAGTTGGTGGGTTACATAAATGTCTAATCGTTATTTTTAATCTATTAAAGGTTAATCCTTTTGTGAAAATGACGGAAAAGGTAAGATTTACTTATTCTAGTGCTTATAAGCCTTTATTCTCAGAATGGGTTCAATTTGGTTATTTTTTCTCATTCTTTACTAGGCTACAAAATATCCGTACAAGCGCTAAAATAAATCATCAATCCAAAATCAATGAGCAATAAAGATCTATGAATTTATTAATTAACTAGCGGACCCGTGCCCACTTCGTTGGGTGGTAAAACTTTTTACTCGTGATGAAATTATGAGTGTGGTTCGGTTAGTACTGACTGCTATGATCTATTTCCTTACTGCCAAAAGAAGGGTTATATTTTTACTGCATATGTATGTACGTATTTGCATGCCAATTTAAATATATTACTGTTATTTGTGAGTATCTTCTTGTGAGTGTCATATCTCTTTAAAAATTTATGCAGTAAAAGGGAAATTATATGCAGTAAAAGAGAAAAGTTTGTTTTAAACACTTAAAAAAATACATTTACTTATTTTGATAAGAATTCATAATTGTTGATAATATGACCAATAAACATGAATTAACGATTTAAATTATTTTTATTATATAAAAAACTACTTTTTGTGACCTAAATATAAAATTTAGATATATGCTGTCGCTGACTTTTTCGCAGGTATTAAATCCAAGCTCTACAACGTTTCTCTGGAATTCAGTCATATATCTCTCATCGTTAAAACAGCATCGTGACACAACCGATTTTTTAAATATCTTTTTTTTAAAAATATACATGAAAGATTTTTGAACTAACCCTCTTTTATCCCAGTGAACATATTACTATTTTCACTAAATATATATATAAATAAATACTTTATTTATATATTTAGTTATCATTGTTATCGATGTTGTAAATTCAAATGCTTAGAGCCTTTCTAACTAGGACTGTAATGTATCTATCCCGTATCTAGGCGGGTCAGAGTAAATAACTAAAATAGCCTATCTAAATTACAGTGAACTTGATTAAATTAACAAACATTTAATTTTAGAATTGTTATATGTATTTAATTAAGATTTATTAATACAGCATAATAGAAATAATATACATCAATATACAAAATATATATTAATGATATAAATATGGTGCATTGTTCTTTGTATATACTTGATCGTATGTATATAATAATGTGCTAAATACACATATAACTTATTACAATAACCTACAATAAGCAATAAATGCGATTATAGTATAAACACATTGGTATTATAATCTCTATATATATATATATATATATATATATATATATATATATATATATATATATATATATATATAATGGATCAATAAGATGATTATAAAGTAAATAATTATAAAAGCCACTTACATCGTGACGAAGGATTCCCTTGATCGGATTCGGGAATGCTTTAGGTGTTAACGAGAATGATGAATGCCTCTCACTTGCGGAAAGAGGAGTAGGTTTAAGTTGGGCCCATTTTTCAACTAGTAAACGCTCACCCTTCATCCAATTATCTCAAAAATTAAGCTACAATCCTTCTTTATACGTAAACTCACTCAATTTCCTATTATTTCAGGGGAAATAACAAGACAAGACGAGCTACTTGACAGATGGAAGAATTTAAAATTTCGAATTTCGTTTTTTTATTTTCTAAAGGTGCGATATAAAGAAGCTGCGATCAATATTCAGCTGAAAACTTAAAACTAAAAGCGTGACATGCCCTCATATCAATGAAAGGAAGCAGTCAGCTCTTTCCTATTAGTTGGAAAGATTACCTTTAACCTAAATGGATTATTTACAATGAACGAAACATAAAATATGTAAAAATTCAATATTTTGAAATATTTGATAGTTTTGTGTATATATTCTTTTTAGAATTGATCAATAAGATGATTATAAAGTAAATAATTATAAAAGCCACTTACATCGTGACGAAGGATTCCCTTGATCGGATTCGGGAATGCTTTAGGTGTTAACGAGAATGATGAATGCCTCTCACTTGCGGAAAGAGGAGTAGGTTTAAGTTGGGCCCATTTTTCAACTAGTAAACGCTCACCCTTCATCCAATTATCTCAAAAATTAAGCTACAATCCTTCTTTATACGTAAACTCACTCAATTTCCTATTATTTCAGGGGAAATAACAAGACAAGACGAGCTACTTGACAGATGGAAGAATTTAAAATTTCGAATTTCGTTTTTTTATTTTCTAAAGGTGCGATATAAAGAAGCTGCGATCAATATTCAGCTGAAAACTTAAAACTAAAAGCGTGACATGCCCTCATATCAATGAAAGGAAGCAGTCAGCTCTTTCCTATTAGTTGGAAAGATTACCTTTAACCTAAATGGATTATTTACAATGAACGAAACATAAAATATGTAAAAATTCAATATTTTGAAATATTTGATAGTTTTGTGTATATATTCTTTTTAGAATTGATCAATAAGATGATTATAAAGTAAATAATTATAAAAGCCACTTACATCGTGACGAAGGATTCCCTTGATCGGATTCGGGAATGCTTTAGGTGTTAACGAGAATGATGAATGCCTCTCACTTGCGGAAAGAGGAGTAGGTTTAAGTTGGGCCCATTTTTCAACTAGTAAACGCTCACCCTTCATCCAATTATCTCAAAAATTAAGCTACAATCCTTCTTTATACGTAAACTCACTCAATTTCCTATTATTTCAGGGGAAATAACAAGACAAGACGAGCTACTTGACAGATGGAAGAATTTAAAATTTCGAATTTCGTTTTTTTATTTTCTAAAGGTGCGATATAAAGAAGCTGCGATCAATATTCAGCTGAAAACTTAAAACTAAAAGCGTGACATGCCCTCATATCAATGAAAGGAAGCAGTCAGCTCTTTCCTATTAGTTGGAAAGATTACCTTTAACCTAAATGGATTATTTACAATGAACGAAACATAAAATATGTAAAAATTCAATATTTTGAAATATTTGATAGTTTTGTGTATATATTCTTTTTAGAATTGATCAATAAGATGATTATAAAGTAAATAATTATAAAAGCCACTTACATCGTGACGAAGGATTCCCTTGATCGGATTCGGGAATGCTTTAGGTGTTAACGAGAATATTTAGGTGTTAACGAGAATATATCCAATATTTCAAAATATTGAATTTTTACATATTTTATGTTTCGTTCATTGTAAATAATCCATTTAGGTTAAAGGTAATCTTTCCAACTAATAGGAAAGAGCTGACTGCTTCCTTTCATTGATATGAGGGCATGTCACGCTTTTAGTTTTAAGTTTTCAGCTGAATATTGATCGCAGCTTCTTTATATCGCACCTTTAGAAAATAAAAAAACGAAATTCGAAATTTTAAATTCTTCCATCTGTCAAGTAGCTCGTCTTGTCTTGTTATTTCCCCTGAAATAATAGGAAATTGAGTGAGTTTACGTATAAAGAAGGATTGTAGCTTAATTTTTGAGATAATTGGATGAAGGGTGAGCGTTTACTAGTTGAAAAATGGGCCCAACTTAAACCTACTCCTCTTTCCGCAAGTGAGAGGCATTCATCATTCTCGTTAACACCTAAAGCATTCCCGAATCCGATCAAGGGAATCCTTCGTCACGATGTAAGTGGCTTTTATAATTATTTACTTTATAATCATCTTATTGATCAATTCTAAAAAGAATATATACACAAAACTATCAAATATTTCAATATATATATATATATATATATATATATATATATATATATATATATATATATATATATATATATATATATATATATATATATATATATATATATATATATATATATATATATATATATATATATATATATATATATATATATATATATATATATATATATATATATATATATATATATATATATATATATATATATATATATATATATATATATAAAACAAAGCCGGGTTTGTTCGAACACTTATAACTCGAGAAAGGCTGGACCGATTTTCATGGTTTTTAATTTGTTATATTTGTCTCCTTACCTTAATAGCAGAATAGCTATTAAAACATTGGAAAATTAACGAAAAAATAAAATAAAAGAAAAAACATTTTCCCATACAAAATGTTCGTGGTGTTCGTAACTGTCAAACATTTAATGTTCATTCCGGCGATACGGTAAACTCTCTCCTCAAATTAAAGAAAGTATTTCGAATCGACAAGATATATCCAGAATATTCGGACCGCAATTATTACACAGTTTAATTCAATCATGTCTTGCGGACACGCTATTGATATACTTAATTTTTGTAGTTTTATATTTCTTTTTGTGTTATTATCTTAATAAAGTAGTGAACTTATTATTTATTTTGTATTCATTGTTTCATAATCATAAATTAAGTTCAGGTAATCTGTAACAAAACATTCATTGACCGTTAGGCGGTACGAAGTTGGCCGGGTCAGCTAGTATAATATATAATTACGATTATAAAAATATTATTAAATATTACTAAATAATATTTATAAGAACTTTCAATACTTATTACAAGTTATTTAATGATTATTTGCCTACAATGATGTCTTACTTCCCACGCTCTGAACTACTTTTTAAAATTTAGCTAATTTAGCAAATTTTGCAAGAAATTTAATAAAGTGCAATGTCCGAGAGAATTGTTTTTACGTCACGACATTGCATGCGATTGATTATTTTTGATATCAGAAACGTTTTGTTCTCATTTCTTGCTGATAATTTGTAACGAAACAATAGCATCGAAAAAGCCATTATAAATTCAGCAAATGTTTCAGAGTCGTCATAGTTGGAAAACGCCTCTTGTACGCCAACGCCTCGTGTTATTAGGAAGTAATATTTTAGTGTGGAAGAAATCAAAGGCAACCACTGAGAGACAGAGAGAAACAGAGATAATATTTCGAGAGTAATATTCATCAGGTAATATTATAAATGTACATAAAACTAACAAATATAATAATAAAAAAAAAATACGTGTGGCACTCGGGGACTGCCGCGGTAAAGCTATTGCATAGCATTTATAACAACTTAGGTATGCAATTATAATTATTTATTTATTTAATTTTTTCTGATATCAGATAACTGCGCTCTATCGGAAAACGTTGAAATTATTCCGAATCATTTGCGGCTGCGGAAGCAAATGATTCGGAATAATTTACACGTCTTTCGATAGAGCGCCGCGCACGAATTTTTTATTCGATAAAGCAAAAAAACTGGATTATTCGAAAAAATTCGTAGATAAAGAGATAGATAATTAAATTATCTTTAAAATGGTGCAGGTTTCATAATAATACGCCAGAAAGTATTTGCGTAGTAGTCGTTTTTGAGTTCGGTTAGACCTAATTTCACAAATTAATTACACTATGTAATTCAAACAAAATCTAAAATATTCAAAGCTAAGAATATTAGGAAAATGTTCTTGTTTAACATATATTTTTTTCGAATCGTAAGCAGTACTCGTTTAGACGTAATTATCAGTTTCAAATCATTAATATTCGTTAAAAAATTTCTTCATTCGATCGCCGCGCTGGCCTAGAGGCCCGCAATAAAAGCTATGCAATAGTTTTTTAAAAAAAATTATGTATCCATAACATACGTTATTATAATTAATTAATTAGTAACGGTTAATTAAAACTAGCAGTGAAGTAGAAATAAGTAGAGTGCTTAACTTATCACTAAAAAAGGTACAGCCTATGCCTAGGTCTGTGTCGAGGCAGTAGCCTAGTTTTGTTTGTCCAATAGGAGCTGTGTCCTAAAAGATATATAATATAATGCTAATATAAGAGTAATATTATTAATAATAGATATTTTATTCTATTATTAATAATAGATATAGAGTCGAAACCTAAAATGTGATGTATACCATGTCCTAGTTTCGGTTTTCTCAATTATGGGTACTCGAGCCGACTGTTTATTTTTGCTTTTATATGTATATCACAGTGTACATATGTATATCCCTCATGTTTATTTTTTAAATGTTTTTTAGAGAACCCGAAGTGAACATCAACCATACTCTGATCCGCTACTTTTAGAAGCTATGCCTTGCATAAATCCAGTGAATATCAACGAATCCGACGATGATAACGGCCGACGAATCCTGCAGGAGAACATCGATATAACGTACTGTTTGGTTCTAACCGATGATAGTCGCATCAAAGTTATTGAGGTGGACTATGACTATGATCCGTATGATAAATTCGAAGATATTCCGTTCGACGGATTAAATGATTCCGTGATGGATGTCGATGGTCTGAGGGAACTTACGGATTTAATATATTAAACGCCGTTTTAATAACGGATATTATAACAATAAATAAATAAATAAAAAAAACATTTTCTATTCCACGTTTTTATTATTAATTCACAAATGAAGTCATTTATTACAAGCTTCTAATTAAAAATGAGGCCACATGATATTCAGTTTTAGGCATATTATAAAAAATACAGGAATACATGTAAAAAAAAATCAAAATGCTAAAAGTAGGTACTACCGTGAACAAATCAACGACGCCAATGGAGATATGACGAAAACATGGAACATTAATATAAAACAACAAAAATATAAAAAAAGAGATGACGTGAAAACAACAGATAGTGATATAGATATAATCTTAGAGCATTTCAACCAATATTTTACGAACATCGGAAAACCTTATGCGAATTCTATACTGAATAGCCTTAATTTATCTGAAAGTACATAAAATCTCTAAAAATCACTGAGTGCCAGGAAACAATAGCATATCAACCAACATTTTAAAAATAACGAACGAATTCATCGCCGAACCCATCGCTTACCTAATTAATAATAGTTTTGTAAATGGTGTCTGTCCCAAAAAATTAAAATTTGCAAAAGTGACACCCATCTACAAAAGTGGTGATGAAAGCAAAATCGGCAACTATCGTCCTATTTCTGTACTAAACTCGATTTCTAAGATTATTGAAAGAATTGTTAAGTCCAGACTAGTTACCTTTCTAGAGAACCACACCCTACTATCTCACAACCAATTTGGATATCGAAATGGTTGTGATTTATCGCGGACCTGAGCGTTCTTTGCCCATAATACCACACGTGGTCGAGTGGCTCAAGGTAATTTCAAGAATGGCATGACAACAGGTCAACATCCACCCCCGCTGCTTAGGAAACAGTATATTTCCATAGTCTCCAGACCCCTTCAGAAATTAGTCAGAATGCACTGCCGATTGGCATCGCCGACCGGTGCGCAAGCCGTCCAGTGGTGCCGGGATGCAATACTGCCGGGAGAAACCGGTCCACCAGCTCTGAGGCCTGAGACACGGGAGTCTTACACGGGGTAGCCTTCCACTCGAGGATGCTTCTGAATAGAAGCTTAATCGTGAGTTGAGCCGATCCGAGAACAAAATGGATCTTGTGGCCCAAGCTGCACGAAACCGTTCACCACCATAATGGGCACCGTGAGTTGGGCAGAACAGATTACAGAAAGAGTTTGGCCAACACCACCCAAGTTGCACGGAACCATTAGGGACCAGCTGCTGCCTGTCTGTCTGTCTGCCCGGCAGACAGACAACTATAGCTGTCGACTACAACGGGCAAAGCCGTCACCCCAGGAAGTTTTAACGATAGTGATCGTTCTGTCTCCCGTGAGGTGAGCCCAAAAGACTTAAGACGAAACAGCCCACCAACGCCTTACCACGAGATAACCAGGTTAATCACTCAGCAGGCCGACACTCGCGCCCTTACTCCGGACTCCCGACTGGTTACGGGTCGAGGTAGAGGTCGCTTGCGCTGTCCTCTCCGGCAGATAGACAGCAAGCCATACTGATAGTGTTCCGTTGGTAAACCTAAAAATTTAAACATTTTTTTATTCACACCAAATTTGCCTCCGCCATCAAAATGATATTTGAGCCAGTAGTTCAAAGCATTCCTCTTGGTGGCACTGGTGTTCTTCGTACATGGTATATTTATCCAGATTTTAAAGTCATAAAATACAGAAAGCATAATTTCAAATTTTAATAAAGAACAGAACTTCAATTAAATTTGACTGATTGTTTTATTTTAACGAATATGGTTGGTGGGTTACATAAATGTTTAATCGTTATTATTAATCTGTAAAAGGTTAATCGTTTTGTGGAAAATGACGGAAAAGGTAAGATTTACTTGTTCTACTGCTTAGAAGAGTATTTCATTCGCAGAATGGGTTCAATTTGATTATTTTTTCTCAATCTTTATTAAAGGCTACAAAAAGATCCGTACAAACGCTAAAATAAATCATCAATCTAAAATCAATGAGCAATAAAATCTAGATAAATGAATTTATTTATTAATTAGAGGACGGAATGATAAGTAACCTAGTAAGGAAATACTCAGTATAACGTGAAAAATTATTTTTGTTTTTCGACCGACCCATTAGGCTCTTTGCACTTATTTCCCATCTAGGCCTTAAAGCAGTTATGCCCTTCATAAAACAAAATGCCTTTCCTCAGGGCGTGCCAAATACTTCTCTACAGCAGCCGTAGTCGTAAATATCTACCTCTTGTGGTGCGCACGTTCTGTGCGGACTTAGTAGCATTTCCTAACACGCTTTCTGCGCTTATTTGGGGCGTCAGATGTGACCGGCCCACAGACCGGTCATGCTTTGTTGATTGCTACTGGAGTAGCAGGCTTCTATTTGACTACTCACGTAGTGGAACGGGTGACTTGTGGAGACCCAGCGATCAGCTGGGCGGCGGCGGACGCGGCCGCTTCTTCCGCGGAGTACCCACGTCCTCCGCTTACGGAGCCACGGGCCAAGGGCTTGAGACGCGACGATCAGCTGGTCGGCCCGATTGATGCCAAATCGCGCTACCGATGCGTCGCTGGGTGCTGGGGCTTGAAGTCACGTCGATCAGCTGGGTCAGCGGCGTGCGGTGCAGGATGGGTCGGAAACGGACGCGTTGGATGCAGCGCATGCGGTTACTGATGACGCGGGCCAGGGGCTTGGGAAGCGACGACAGCTGGGACACGGAGTTCGGCCTGCTCGCGATGCTGGTTCGACGCGGGGCGGCGTTGAGACGAAAAGACGTAGACCGGCGGCGACAACTATATAGCCAGTGTCCGCTCACGTTGCCGCGCGACCGGCCTACGGGGCGGGGCGGCAATTGCAAGACACGACCGGCGCGGGTAGCAGAACGACACTATTCAGCCGTAACGTCGCCATTCGTCTCAAATTTCTAATGTCGTCATTCGTCTCAAATTTTTGTCCATCTAAAAAAAATGAGCTTCGATAACACGTGAAAGTCTGACGGTGCTAGGTCAGGCGAGTAACGCAGTTTGGGCAACAAATGTAATGTAATTCATTGATTTTGCGATATAGCGTTAACACATGTGCGAACCCTTGTGTTGGCTTAGTTAGTGGAAGATATTTTTTTTAGAGCTAAACCTGGCATTTTCGCTGAATACATTCCTGTAGCGTGTGTAACCGACTAACGTAGTATTCACCGGTAATAGATTTACTTTTCGGAAGGTAATCTGCCATCAAAATGATTCCCTTTGCATCCCAAAAGACGAATGCCATCACTTTCCTAGCCGAGTTCACCAGCTTTAAGTTTCTTTGGAGCCGAACACCCAGATTCAGTCCACTGTTCTGATTGAATTTCAGAATCTGGTATATTGTAACGTGATTATTTGATGTTAAATATTTTGATTTTGATTATTTTTGATTTATTATATGTAGATTTTTAAATTTATGTAACAAATTTTATCATTTATTGTTAAATATTTTGATTTTGATTATTTCGATTTGTGTATTTATTTGATTATGATTATTTGGATTTTTTATTTTAAGATTTATTTGATTTGGTTATTTTACTTTAAAATCATATATGTACCGATAATTAATAGGTGTGTCCTGAAAACCAGGATAAGAGATATCCTGAGGATACCCCTAATTTGCAGCGTTTGTAGCTTTATTTCACAGTCTTTGTCTATTTACAGTTTTAATTTTTAATCTGTGTGTTCTTGTTTTTTTGTATATGTTTTTTTATAACAACAGCTGCAAATAAATATTTTTTCAATTTTCAATTTTTTCAATATAGTGGTTGATCCGCGTTTCATTTTGTGTTACGAATCATCGCAAAAAGCGCTTTATTGCTCCTAAAACGGCACAACAATTTTGAGAAAGTTGCATTCTACTTCTTTTTTGATCGAATACAAACAAACGCGGCACAAAACGGGCGGATAGCTTTTCCATATGCAATTCTTCACTCAGGATGTGATGGACCCGTTTTTTAGAGATGCCTACATAGTAAGCTAATTCATATTGTTAATTTGGAGGTCATTTCCGGAGTCGTGACGCTTTTTGGACGCCTGGGTCAGGGTTCGCTTGGATGCTTGTAAGGGGCTCTCTAGATGACCAAGCATGCTTGTCAAGCATCGCGTCGCGGGCTGGGAGGGAATCGTAAAACGAAGGAAATATGCAAATATTTTTTTTTATTATTTACCAAAAATGCCTAATTTTGTAGTTTTATACCAGGGAGTCAAGTCATTCATCAATCAATTACGTCTAATTAACGTGACTCCCTGGTATAAACTATAAAATAAGGCATTTTTGATAAATATTTTAAAAAATATTTTTGCATATTTCCTGCGATTTTGGATTCCTTCTTAGCCCACGACGCGATGCTTGACGAGCATGCTTGATTGTCTGGAGAGCCCCTAAGGCCGAGATTAAACTCGGCCACCCGTTCTTGACTGCGGCATACAAGAGATTACATTTATTCACCCAAAACATTCTTTAAGTCTTTAATAATATATTATGCTTTCTTCAAAACCTTCATATGAAGAAACTTAACACAGCGAAAGAGCTGTGATGAAGATCAAAGAATCAGTTTTATTAATTTTTAGAAAAAAAAAGAATTTTTGAAATGACAGTTTGCTAAAAAGTATTCGCTCAATCAATTTCAAATTTAGAAAATTGATATTTAGAAACCACTTTTTTGAATCTGATAAAATTTACTATATTTTTAAGTAATGTAGGTAAGGTAGGTACTTATCTTCCCGCCTACATACAAATATGAAGGTCAACATGACAGGTTGCCCCAATTTGTGGTCCATAAAGTTTTTAAATTCGTAGTTTGATTCAGGGAATATAACGATGGACGCCTACCGAACATAGTACTGCCTGCAAACACGGTATATAAATGAGTAATTAGCCCGTAATTGTTGTTGCAATGACTCAAATGAAATAATGTGTTCTCGTTCGCTCGTTCGTGAAATGCTGTCCTCTGATTCTAAAAATGGTCCGGAATTGTATCCACGCAGTTTAAGTTATTACTAGTAACATAATGGAGAAAGTATTATATTATATACTGTATTATATAATGATAATATTACGTAAATGTATATTTCAGGACCAGGTGATAGCGACCGATTCGCCGGTACGGAATTTCAACGAGCTAAGGGCACTATTTGAGAATGTCGTTGGTCCACTGCAATGTAACGCCTTGAATCAGAGCAGCTGGCCAATGCCACTGGTGAACGATGTCCGTCAGCACGTCGATCAGTTGCTGCAAGTATTTGACAAGGTATTTAGCAGTTCACTTAGAAATATCTTTAAAAATGCTGGGTTATTTACTGCTCCCGCCAAAGCAGAGAGATAGATAGAAAACTCTTCATTGTTAATGACTTCCAAACTATATCAAGGCGGACATAATGAATTCCGTCTTTATACTGACAAAGGCGGACCTAAAATAGCTAGGACAATCTCTTATAATTAATATCTCGTTTAATCAAATCGTTATTTTTGATAATCGTTAATCCGCTAACCAGACCCATCCCCGACCCAGTCTATGGTTAATAGAAATTCTTTTATTGCACATTTAAAACAAAGCATACAACAGGTGGACTTATTGCTTAAATTACAATCTCTAACAGCCAACCTTTGTGGAAGTGAAAGCATTTAGATGCCAGTACAGTAAAACAAACAGAAAATTTTACACTAAAGAAAAACTAATCAAATAAAACTGTTTTATTTTTCTCAAAATAATTAGGATTTAGAGAATATCCGCAAGGAGCGAAGGACAGGAGAGGGTGGAATGAGACGTAGGATAACTATGAATTTAGGGACGTTAAATGCTTTTTCAGAGTTGCTTGAAAGTAGAACATATTGGTGACGATTTTTGATTTTGTGGGTCTGATTTTTGACCAATAAAGGAATATGTAAAAAGAAATTGAATTATGAGTAAGAATCGCAATTTCACTATCCTGACTGGAACGGAGTGGAAGACCATGACTTCCTAAAAGTGTGTTTTATTGCGAACGGACAAATAATCTAAAATAACTTAAAACAAAAACAAAATATTTGACGAATACTAACTAAATATAAAATAATTCAATCTTTACTGTACCATTTTCCATTCACGAACTAAGGATATCGACGGCTTTCAATTTATCTTTAAAATACACTTTTATGTTTCTTCGATTTGCCATACTGTTGGAAATTTTGGGAATGGAATCCTTTTGGGGTTACAGCCAAAATCATATGCGACATTTGAAACTACTTCATTTGTTTTTCTTTGGTTCATTAAGAACATTTCAACGCAGGAAAATGCATGAATATATAGAAAAAGAATTTATATATTGAATATTTGGATACAATAAGTATTTCGCAGCGACCCTTGAGTATTGCCACTATTGGCGATACTGCACCCCTACTAATACTACATATTACCATTGATTGTACAGTTTATAATCAATGATAATACTGCGCGCCACTGGGTTATTCCAGTGGCGCGCAGTATTATGTATTTTATGACTGTCTAGAAGCGCAGGGATAGCTGTTAAAGCGAATATAAGCTGTTAGCGTTAAAGTAAAAACAAGCGATAAAATTGTACAACTTGAGTTGTCGACTACAACGGGCGAGCCCGTCACCACAGGGAGTTTTAACGATTAGTCGTTCTATCTCCCTGGAGTGAGCGTAGAAGACTTTGGACAAAGCAATCCAGCGTCTAGCTACGCCACAACCCGTTAGAGACCAACGCCTTACCGCGAGATAGCCAGTTATGTTACCTGGCGGGCCCGACACTCGCGCCCTAACTACCAATTGTGACCAGATTTCTCCGGTCTCTCGATTGGTTCCGAGTTCAAGGTCGCTTGCGCAATCCTCTCCCTTACGAAGCGGTGAAACGGTGTATACCGAATCTATCGCGGACCATGGCGTCCTTTGCTCGCCTCTTACCCGGGATCGTATGGCCAATGGTCAATTCAAGAGCAGTCGCCGTAAGGTACGCAACCACCCCCGCTCTATAGGAAACAATACAGCTTCTAGACTCCCCCGACTGTTAGTCAGAGTGCACAGTCGATTGGCTTATGCCGCACGATGCGTGCAGCGTTGGCGCGGTATCGTCGGGGAGGACCAGTGGTCTTTCATGGCCTCTCGGTTGACCCGGCGGGGTATCGAGCTGGGGAGTTTGCTCGCCTGATTCGTGCGGAATCCCTTCGTGTTTGGCAGGAGAGGTGGGACGCTGGCGGCACGGGCCGCCTCACCCACTGCTTCTTTCCGTCGGTAGAGGCGAGAATGAAAAATGCTTGTTTTCTGCGGTTTGATCACCATACCACCCAGCTGGTCGGGGGCCATGGAGAGTTCAAAGCCAAGATGTCTGACTTTGGACTCTCCCGTGACCCCTGGTGCGTATGTGGGCATGGACTTGGATATGCCCAAAGCTCTCGACCGCACGGGATGAATTGGTGCGTGAGGTCGGCGCATGCGTCAAGCGCCTACCGATATGGTATGCGGATCTGGTCGAGTGTGGGCGTTGTTTCGGCGCGTTCCGATGCTTCGTGGAGAAGTGGGTTTCCCTTTGGGAGGAGTTGAGGATTCCGGGAACCCCAGTTTTGGGGTCCCCCCCGACACCAGTGGCGTGATGCGGGGGCCACTTCCAGCCCGAAGTGCCCGTCTATGTGCCGTCCCCCAAACCGCCCCCGCGGGCGCGTCCCCTGCCGAGGACCTTGGTTAGGCCGTCCCCCACGAGACCGCCCCATGACCCATTCGTCTACATACCCCTCACCAGCCACTTAGTCCCCTCGACATCCTGTCTGTGTTTGGTTGCCTGTCTTCTTTTATCTTCAATTATTATTATTTGTGTTTCTTTATAGTGTTTTTTTTAAAAATTATTATTTTTACTTCTATTTTATTCTGTGATTGCATGCATTTCAATGTTAAAATTTTCAATTGTTAATTTCGCTTGTATGCAATTGTACGCTTGTATGCTTGTTTTTTCTTAAAACTGAATAAATGGGTTCTCGGGGTGGTACGGGGGGGTGGCTACCTTTCTTTACCCCCCGCGCGTATACCCTTCTGGTACGCGCGGGGTGTCGTTGCATGACATCCCGGGCAGATAAGACGACCACCGTCGTTATAACTGCCCGGGCGGTGGGTGGGTTCTCCACCCTCACCTGCCGCCTTGAACCCACTAAACTGTTAGTCAGAGTGCACAATCGATTGGCCGCACGGTGCGCAGACCGTCCAGAAGCGCCAGAGGTTTGATTCCCAGGGGAGGTCCTTCGCCCGAACGTCCTACCCAGGTTCGCACCTCATGCGTGGAGGCCGTCGGATAGGTGTTGACCCGTGAGTGTGACCGACCCTGAACACATGGGTCTTCATGGCCAACCCAGCATGGGCCCGTTAGCTCCCTAAGATAAGATAAAATTGTACAGTCTGGACAGTACCGTTTAATCGTTTATAACTGGTTATTTTGTCACCCTAAAATAACTGGTTATTTTGTCACACTAAACCGCTTGGCGCCCGGGGTGGACCGCACCTTCTAGTGCGCCGCAGTATGGCGTATTACTTTCCACGTCGTAATAATCTGTTTACTATGATCATAATGTGTTTCGTGACTTTTTATAGATTGAAAAGGCGGATTCTGCACCCATGGACGTACCCTCCCACCAGGGCAGTATAGACGAGGATATTCTACAGGAAAGGCAGGTTCCTTCTGAGACGTAAGTGTTTTAGTGGTGGTCCAATAACCCGCCTTAATTGAAATACTTTTAATAAAGGGACAATTTCTGGGGTCAAATAGAATGTCTGCAAATTTAAGTAAAAACAAAATTTCGCTTACAAAGGAAACACTCATTTTAAAACTGAAAAAAATAACAAACTGATGATGAATAGCTTCATGATTAGTAATATGATGAAAAAAGAAGCGAGCTGTGTCGGGGCGCTCGGCCATTAGTTTAACCGTTCGGAAGACAGCCTTCGCGGGTGGAAAACTGCGCCGCAACTTTTTGGTAATTTTTGTAAATAAATGAATACTGACAATATCGTTTTTTCATGATTTCCCTTTCGTTACGTAATATTTATTCTTGTTAGTCATGTATATTATATATTTGTATAATATTTATGGGGACCGGCCGAAAAGGCTACGCACGAATCTGTCGACTACAACGGGCGAGCCCGTCACCACAGAAAGTTTTAACGATTAGTCGTTCTATCGACCTGCAGTGAGCGTAGAAGACTTTGGACAAAAACAATCCGACGTCTAGCTACGCCACAACCCGTAAGAGTCTAACGCCATACCGCGAGATAGCCAGGAATAAACCCGGCGGCTCGAGACACTCGCGCCCTTATTTCCAATTGTGACCAGATTTCTCCGGTCTCTCGATTGGTTCCGAGTTCGAGGTCGCTTGCGCGGTCCTCTCCCTTACGAAGCGGTGAAACGGTGTATACCGAATATATCGCGGACCAAGGCGTCCTTTGCCCGGCTCTGAACCGGGATCGGATGGCCAATGGTCATTTCAAGAGCAGTCGCCGTAAGGTACGCAACCACCCCCGCTCTATAGGAAACAATACAGCTTCCAGACTCCCCCGACTGTTAGTCGGAGTGCACAATCGATTGGCTTCCGCCGCACGGTGCGCAGACCGTCCAGGAGCGCCAGAGGTTTGATTCCCGGGGGAAACTGTTTTCTCGCCCCCCAGAGTCCTACCCAGGTTCGCACCCCGTGCGTGGAGGCCGTCGGATGGGTGTTGACCCGTGAGTATGACCGACCCTGAACACATGGATCATCGTTACCAACCCATCATGGGCCCGTTAGCTCCCTAAAGCCACTGTTGGCGCACGACCCGTCGACGGCAGAGAGTCGCTAAAATAGGGCGATGCATCCCGGGCTACAGCCCGGGGCCTCCACAAAAGAGGGCCCCCCACAATAGAGACTTCGGAAAAAAATCTTTCAAATTTCGACGAGTAAACTAGTAAATACCAGTAAACAACATTTCCTTTCATATTTTTTTCGCTGTTTTACCTTTACCTACAGTACTTTGTGCAAACATGATTATATTGTTGTTAAATATTTATAAAAAAACGATTCATCTATATTTGTTGACTCCAATCAGAAACAATGGAATTTTGAAGTTTTATTTATTTATTTATTTTATTAAGCTATTGCATAGCTTTTATCGCGGGCCTAAGGCCAGCGCGGCGACCGAATGAAGACATTTCTAAACGAAAATTAATGATTTTAAACTGATAATTACGTCTAAACGAGTACTGCTTACGATTCGAAAAAAATATATGTTAAACAAGAACATTTTCCTAATATTCTTAGCTTTGAATATTTTAGATTTTGTTTATATTACATAGTGTAATTAATTTGTGAAATTAGGCCTAACCGAACACAAAAACGACTACAACGCAAATACTATCTGGCGTATTATTATGAAACCTGCACCATTTTAAAGATAATTTAATTATCTATCTTTTTATCTACGATTTTTTTTTTATAATCCGTTTTTTTGCTTTACCGAATAAAAAAATCGTGCGTGGCACTCTATCGGAAGACGTTTAAATTATTCCGAAGCCGCAGATGATTCGGAATAATTTCAACGTTTTCCGATACACCGCAGTTATCTGATATCAGAAAAAATAAAAAAAATAAAAAAAATAAATAATTATAATTGCATAAGTTATTAAAAATGATATGCAATAGCTTTACCGCGGCAGTCCCCGAGTGCCACACGTATTTTTTTTTATTTATTTTCATAACAAATCAACATTACAGTTTCTACCAATCCGTTGATATGCAATATACACATAAATATTAAAAAAAATACGTGTGGCACTCGGGGACTGCCGCGGTAAAGCTATTGCATGGCATTTTTAACAATCTAGCATTATAATTATTTCTTTATTTTATTTTTTCTGATATCAGATAACTGCGCTTTATCGGAAAACATTGAAATTATTCCGAATCATATGCGGCTGCGAAAGCAAATGATTCGGAATAAATTAAACGATTCCGATAGAGCGCCGCGCCCGAATTTTTTATTAGATAAAGCAAAAAAAACAGATTATTCGAAAAAAATCGTAGATAAAAAGATAGATAATTAAATTATCTTCAAAATGGTGCAGGTTTCATAAAAATACGCCAGATAGTATTTGCGTAGTAGTCGTTTTTGTGTTCAGTTAGACCTAATTTCACAAATTAATTACACTATAAACAAAATCTAAAATATTCAAAGCTAAGAATATTAGGAAAATGTTCTTGTTTAACATATATTTTTTTCGAATCGTAAGCAGTACCCGTTTAGACGTAATTATCAGTCTAAAATCATTAATTTTCGTTAAGAAATTTCTTCATTCGGTCGCCGCGCTGGCCAGGCCCGCGATAAAAGCTATGCAATAGCTTAAAAATTAATAGAATTCTTACAAGTACTTACATAACATGTTTAAATAAGCGTTAAATACAAATACCGGCATTAAGAATAGAAAAACTTACAAACTTACAAACTTACAGTACATAAGAGTGAAAACAGTTTATATTATTCTGCCATAAACAAGTAGCGCAATGCCCACACCTTGAAGAGATGCGGGCTCGCTGTAAAAATATCAAAGTCTGGCGCTGTCGAACATAGCGCATTTATGTGCCGCAAAGCTCGTGTAAGCAGACTCCATCGACTTAGGTTGGTGCGCGAGGACGGCTCCGCAAATAGATTATGAATGCGAGCACGATTATAATTGTCCGGGACAAAGAGACAAACCTTCGCTAGCATGCTAGGATTATCAACTCTTCCCCTAATCAGCTTGAAAACGTAGGCCATGGCGAGCATTTCTCTACGCAACTTAAGAGAGTTATAGCCCACCATGCCTAGTAGGAAACTAGTAGGGTATAAGTACGGATAATATCCGTACTGCTTAAAATATATAAATCGTAAGAAACATTTTTGAATTTTTTCCAACATAGTGATATAAAGATCCTGATGTGGATTCCATAACACTGCATTCGTTTCCAATCTGCTTCTCACAATTGAATTATACAATGTATGCATAACCCGTACATTGTGAAAATGCTTTAGGTTGCGAATAACAAACCCTATTAGCTTAAAAGAGGACTTAGACAAATTAGCAATGTGCTCCTTGAACGTAAGCTGGGAATCAAAGAGAACTCCTAGATCCTTTACCTTCTCAACCCTAGTTTGTTCCAACCGTTATCATTCTTCCTCAACAAGGTAGCATCCACTTGGGGCAACAAGGGGGCCTCCACTCCTTTGTTGCCCCAAGCCCTCCAGACCTCTATATCCAGCCCTGAAGGTACCGTATAGGCCTGTTTACAACACCATATTTAAGATAACTGAACATAAGAGAAAATTAATCAATATTTGAAACTATGATTTCCATCTAGACTGTGCGTTTCATAGTAAAATCCTCGATGCCAAAACGTAGTACGGTATTGAGCATTGTATAAATTGTATTATATACTCAATGGCCACCTAAAAACAATACCGTACTTATGTCTTTGTGAGACGATTTATACGTCTCCATTATCATCTAAATTTTTAACCTGTCTGTGCTTCGGTCTGATTTTAAAAGCGTTTCGCATCATAAATATTATATTTACCCTAACAAAATATCAATGTTGTCATGTATTTTAAATCCTACATCGAAACGGTGATTCAAAATGAAATTTGGCCAAAATAGAGAAGTTTTAGCAGAAAAAATAGGTTTGTTGAATATAAAATTCTTGAGAGGTGCAAATTCCTGTTGTTTTTGTTTTATCTATACTAATATTATAAAGAGGTAAAGTTTGTGACGTTGTACGAAGTAATCTCTGGATCTACTGAACCGGTTTTGAAAATTCTTTTACCGATAGAAAGCCACGTTATTTGTGAGTGTCATAAGCTATATACTATTTCGGAAAATGAAAAGATTTTTTCATGGTAAGTCAGATTTGCAAAGTAACTCGGAGGAAAAACGGTCGAACGAAAACGTTTCTAACTAACGCTGCTTTAACGATGAGAGATATATGATTAAGTTCTAGGGAAAAGTTGTAGAGCTTAATAATGCCTACAAAAAATTCAGCGACAGCATATGTCAAAATTTTATATTTAAGTCACAAAAAGTAGTTTTTTATATCAAAAAAATAATTTAAATCGTTAGGTATTGGCCATATTATCAACAATTATGAATTCATATCAAAATAAGTAAATTTATCGTCTCAAGTGTTTAAAAGAAAAGACTTTTCCCTTTTACTGCATATAATTTTACCTTTACTGCATAAATGGTTAAAGAGATAAGACACTCACAAATAAGAAACTCACAAGAACGGTAATATAGTCAAATTGGCATGCAAATACATACATACATATGCAGTAAAAATATAACCCTTCTTTTGGCAGTCAGGAAATAAATCATAGCACTCAGTACTACCCAAACCACACTCATAATTTCATCACAACTAAAAAGTTTTACCGCCCAACGAAGTGGGCACGGGTCAGCTAGTTTATATATATATCTTAATGACTAGATCATTATAAAATATTGGCGAGCAATAGTTAAAACTGCCTATTAATTTGTAGAAATGAAATTTTATAATAAAAATTAGGTTAAACACCTCTAAAAGTTTTCATATTCTTTGACAGAATACAGTGTCAAAAAAACTAAGAAATCTGAAACTGTATTATTTTATATAATTTTCAGGTTCAAAGGCCTAGACCTCCTGGAAAAGATAGTAATTGGCGGCGAAAAGGGACGAGATCTTACCGCTATGATAACAAAAGTAAGTTCCCAGAAACGACATCCTCAATTTTATTTTAATCTGTCACGGCGATGGATCAATGTTTGGGTGTAACTGAACTATTCGCCAACGAGAATAAAACTGCTAGTTTCTGATTTATCCGAAGGTTTATAATCGACATGAAAAGTTACAACAAGATTTTTGAAGTGGCGCAAGCTTCTTAGACAAATTTACGCCAATAAACCTACCTATTGCGAAATTATACAACAGAGGGTAGTAAAATAACATAATTTTGCTTGCCGGTAAGGAAACGAGATAAATAATTGTTTATTAGGTATATCGTGCTATATTTAGAGCAGATGATGCAATGAATTAATTTCATACGATTTTCTCTTATATTTATATCTGCGTGGTCCCGACTTTTTCTTAGGTTTCCTCTCCTTTTCTAGCCTCTCTCTTGCCGTCCTTGTCTTGCCTTACCAAAACATGTCGGCTTGCTCGGCGGATCGCGGTAGTGTCATTGATCAGCGGCGATTTGATTTGCTTCCGGTTTTGGGTTTATTTGTGTTACAATAAATGTCTCCTTGGCGACGCTGAATCGTTTATCTTTTCTTGCGTTGTGCTTAACGGGGTAGCTCCTGGTATACGGTGACATTACACCTACGGTAAGCTTTCGACCTCCGAGGAATCGGGGCTGGGGAAGTGGGTGGGCGCCTCCGACCTCCTCTTCATACCCAGCACTGTCCAAGTACTACAAAAAAGAGGCGCCGCTTGCCCAGCCGCCGATTCCTCGAAGGTCGCGCGTTTACAGTAGTCACTGCCTCCTTTTCCTCTTATCATCATCTTATTGCGATGATGCGCTGCCGCCGAATGTAACCTTCTTCCTAGCCCTGTTACTGTCTCCGCTAGTCCTCATTTCTTAATCGATTAGTTTCTCGCAAGGTCAGCACTAGTCTGAGACCATTCCTTGGGCGACTGACTGAGGAATGATGTAGCTCTATCTTGGCAATAGTCGTGCATCGGTAAGTGTGGGTTTATTATAAGGCTGCAAAGTGTCTCTTCCGGTCCTTTCCTTCGTCAGCTTATGTAGGTTGATTTCGGTGTGATACGTACTGTGGTTCATAACAATAATATAACATTATAATGTCTTATTGTAAACAGGCGTATGACGAGTATCTTACTCTACAAAGTCGAATGAATTCACTTAAAGACAACGACGATTCTGAATCTAAGAGAGATTACAGCAAATGCTTTGATGACTTGGCGGCGAATGACAGAAGAATCGCCAAAATATTTCATACTGCCGTTGACGATATCAATTCACTAGAAGGAGTTTTTAAGGTAATGACGTGTTCACAACGAGTATTTTCTTCTTAAGGGCGGGTAACACGCGCAAGCGCAAATACATTATGTTACATAATCAAAATTAATGGCAGGTGTAACCAGTCGAAAGCCAGCCTTCGCGTGCAAAAAAATGCGCCGCAACTTTTTGGTCGATTTTAAATAAATACTAAGAATATCGTTTTTTCATGAATTCTCTTTTGTTACCTAGTAATTAATAATGCTAATCAGGCATATTCTAGATTTATATAATATATGAGGCACAATTGCTTGATTTGAGGCAGTTGTATTGCCTTAAAATCAATACTTCGTCTTAAAAACAACAATGAAGACGAATATTGTGTTTCTCCGGAAAACAGGGAGAGATCAGATCGTTATAAGGGAAAGTGCCGAAACGTTTAACGTCTTTTGGACAACGTCATTACAGCTTTCTTGCTCCAAGAATGGTCAATATCATGAGTAAAGAGAACATATTGGAAATAAGCAGCAACCGACAAAAATATCACCTTACCTTATGGTTAATAAACCTTGGTAGAAGAGAGAGACGGAGAAAACATTCATCACAATTTTAAAATAAATAAATATTTTAATTTTCTATATATTTTATATACGTATTTTTACTAATTGTTATATATTATTATTTATTATTATAAATGATTATTTATTATTGCTATTATATATTATTATTATTATACATTATTATTTAGTTCTAATATATTACTTGTTTATAGTTCTAATATTATTTGGTGTAGTGAGAATTTCACTTTAACTTGATTTGATCCAAATTTTTTATTTTTATTTTGGAAGTATGTAGTTTATAATCGTTTGTATTGGTGTTCTCCTTAGAACAGGCTTTGCCTATATTGAGTTGTCAACTATAACGGGCGAGCCCGTCACCACAGGACGTTTTAACGATTAGTCGCTCTATCGACCTGCAGTGAGCGTTGAAGACTTTGGACATAACAATCCGACGTCTAGCTACGCCACAACCCGTAAGAGACCAACTCCTTACCGCGAGAAAGCCAGGAATTACTTCCCGGCGGCTCGAGACACTCGCGCCCTTACTTCCAATTGTGACCAGATTTCTCCGGTCTCTCGATTGGTTCCGAGTTCGAGGTCGCTTGCGCGGGCCTCTCGCTTACGAAGCGGTGAAACGGTGTATACCGAATCTATCGCGGACCAAGGCGTCCTTTGCCCAGCTCTGAACCGGGATCGGATGGCCAATGGTCATTTCAAGAGCAGTCGCCGTAAGGTACGCAACCACCCTCGCTCTATAGGAAACAATACAGTTCCCAGACTCCCCCGACTGTTAGTCGGAGTGTACAATCAATTGGCTTGCGCCGCACGGTGCGCAGACCGTCCAGGAGCGCCAGAGGTTTGATTCCCAGGGGAAACTGGTTCGCTGGCCAGAGTCCTACCCAGGTTCGCACCCCGTGGCCGTCGGATGGGTGTTGACCCGTGAGTGTGACCGACCCTGAACACATGGGTCATCGTGGCCAACTCATCATGGGCCCGTTAGCTCCCTAAATGGGCCCGTTAGCTCTTCCCCCCCCCATCCTAGGCTTTGCCTAGTTAGGAGAAACACAATCTATGTTAAGTGCTAAGGGTGTATTTTTTTTTGTGGACTAATAAATAAATATATGGGGGCCGGCCGAAACGGTTCTTGCGGATCTGTTAAACGACGCAAAATGCCTATTGGCATTGTTGGCGTCCGAAGGGTTAAATGTTTTATTAAAGTTTATCCCAGGGTATTGGGGATGTAACCAATGTTATAAATAGCGTGTCTAAAGAGTTCATGTTTAATCGAAATTCCATTTCAATTTTACTTTGATTATCCAGCTCATAAGGATTAATTATGAATATTAGAGTATACATCCTTTCGAATTTATTACGTCCTTTTCTATACTTTCTATACTTTCCACTTAAACATTCATAATTTAAACACAACAATATAAATTTTTAAGCTATTGCATAGCTTTAATCGCGGGCCTAGCGCGGCGACCGAATGAAGAAATTTCTTAACGAAAATTAATTATTTTAAACTGATAATTACGTCTAAACGAGTACTGCTTACGATTCGAAAAAAATATATGTTAAACAAGAACATTTTCCTAATATTCTTAGCTTTTAATATTTTAGATTTTGTTTATATTACATAGTGTAATTAATTTGTGAAATTAGGTCTAACCGAACACAAAAACGACTACTACGCAAATACTATCTGGCGTATTATTATGAAACCTGCACCATTTTAAAGATAATTTAATTATCTATCTTTTTATCTACGATTTTTTTCGAATAGTCAAAGAATAATATCCATTTTTTTTGCTTTATCGAAAAAAAAAATCATGCGCTCTATCGGAAGACGTTTAAATTATTCCGAATCGATTCGGAATAATTTCAACGTTTTCCGATAGAGCGCAGTTATCTTATATCAGAAAAAAATTCTTCATACTGCATAAATAAAATAAATAAATAATTATAATTGCATAAGTAGTTAAAAAATGCTATGCAATAGCTTTACCGCGGCAGTCCCCGAGTGCCACACGTATTTTTTGAAGAATTAACTAACTAACACTCATAGGGACAGGTGGGAACTGGGAAGAAAGGAGTCATAATGAGTAAATAATATTTTATGTAAATACACGTTTCATAATATAGACATACATATTATTTAAAGATATTCTTGAATAAATATTATTTATAATATATTATACATATATTGCGATTACAATGATAAATCAATACCGTCATTAATAATTGCTTTCTTAAGAGCGAATGATGACGTATTGAATACGTCAATATCGCCGAGCTGCGTATTACAAATTTTACATACCCTATACATGAAACAGTTTTGTGCATAATTAGTACTAACCTGCGGAAGGTGGAATAACTCCGTTTGGCGAGTGAGTCGCGATGGTACACGGAAAGATATCATTCCAAGAAGATCAGAACAATCAATATAACCTGCCAATATTTTATGGAAAAACACCACGTCTGCGCATTTTCTTCTTGATTGTAAGGATTGAAGCCCATGAAAAGCAGCTGCTTCGTTGTGATTGGGAAAGGACAAGAAGGAGCGATAATTCAAATGTTTCAGGAACACATTTTGAATACGTTCAATTCTTTTTATGTGAACAGTATAGCTAGGAGACCATATTTGAGAAGCATATTCGAGGTGACTGCGGACGTAAGCGTAGTACAAGAGTAATAGAGAATTTTTAACTGCGAAATGTTTTGAAGTTCGAAGTACGAATCCTAACATACTATATGCTTTTTTTGTGATGTTATCTATGTGGGAGTTATATAATAACTTACTATCTAAAAGAACACCTAGATCCCGGATTGCATTTTTCTTGGTTATCGAGAAACCATTGACAGTATAAATAAATGGTAGAATATTGTTTTTCCGCGTAAAACTAACGGTAGCACATTTCGCAGCATTCAGGAATAAACTTTTTATAAGGGTTCATACACATATTAAATAATAATTTAAATATCCGTCTTAGAGCAAGCTATGGCGCAGTTACGTGACATTAAAATAGGAACACTGTTAACAGTTTTTGTCATATCATGGTATTAGTTTTCGCTACTAGATTTTTGTCTATGACATTTTAATTGTACATATGAATTTTACTGTAGATTATTGTGAATTACAAATTAAATGTATATAACGTTGTTTATGTCAATCATTCGTGAATTTTTCACAGTTGGTGATTCTTGGCGGAGATCTCATCAAAAGACCAATCATTCACGATGAATTGTCATTAAAGTTTGGTGATGCTATAGTAATGATGATACACAGAGAAGTGGATAATATTAAATATCTTTTCGATAACGGCATACACGTAAGTCAAACATTTCATTTTATTTAGAGTACTTGCCCGCATCCCTGTTCCATAAATATGATAGACTGTGTGCGCAATTCTGGGGTAATGATAATTGATAGTTTTTGGCAATGTGGGTATTCGACCCATTGATGAATGTGTCGATCCCTACTTTGCAAGTCTATTCGCGTCCTCATTGTGTCTCACTCCACTATGTCCTTTCATCCATGGAAGTTTTACTGATTTGACAATTGTTATACTGAAAAAGGGTGATTTATTAGTTTTCCAATACCTCATGGCATTTCTTGATAATTTTGGATTTCTGTTTAGGGCTCTTTAGTGCTACACAGACATCCATGTATGTGCTTCCTTTTTACTGTGTAATATTTAATGTTAGATTGTTAATTTAACCTTGGACCACAGCACATATGTGTCCCACAACTTCAAAAAATGTCATTTTTGCGAATCATAAATTTCTGCAAATCAAAACGAAAAATGTTGTGTATCTAAGAGCACTCTAATAAAATACATTCCATTCGATTTGAACCAAATTCACTTTGTTTTAGCCAAAATCTGAAAAAATAATGAATTCAGTAAAAAAAACGTACTGTTTACACGCTTTTCTCGTCCATTTCGAACACAACGAGCACAATGAATCCACACATGGCAATTGATGAAACTGCTCCTTTGGTGAGACAAAAAATAAACAAAAAAATGGAATAGCGATCGATACTTTGAATTTGTAGTAATGATGCTGAGTATGCTGCTTCCAATGATGAATTGAAAAAAACAATGCAAATTTCAAACAACTGACAATGAAAAATCCTAACTTAACGCTATCTGCTGCTAAGCGAAAAAAAACGTGGCAAGGCGACGTTCGCCGGGTTCCACTAGTATACAAAATATTGTATAGACCTCAAAATCACAAAACTTAACAGACATTTTATTTAAATCGCTCTTTAACAGTATTTAAAATTTCCATTCTATACCTACCGCATAGCTTATTCTATACCTATACCCACCATATAGGTCCTCAAAGGATTTTAAAAAAATCGGTTGTCTGTAAAGTCGGTTTACTGACGATAGTTGAACGTGACAACGTCATAAGAAAATACCGATGGAATGGTTGCATTTGAAGCAGTTTCATTTAAGATTCTGATATTGTTTATTACAAACACCCAAAAATATATGCTTTTATACTCACCGATTTGACTACAACATGTAAATGTATTATTGTATAGCAGTATAATTGTATAATTGTTTATTGTTTAAAGTTTATTGTTTTTTTTTATTTGAAAGTTTGAAATCTGTTAAATAACGGTTTGAGAAGCGTTTGAGCACGCTGCGCCATCTAGCGGTAGGTAATACGTCGTAAATAACCAACATCAGCGACATTTTACCAACCGCTAGATAGCGCATCGTAATGATAGCTTTTCATACTTTTTTTTTATAAAAGTTGCTTACTTCGTTGCACTTCGTTGTACCCACAAGAAAATTGTCCGTTCAGTAATAACATTCCGTATATCAAGAATACATATAAAATTATGTCAAGAATTTAAATCAATCTAGTGATTTTCATTCGTACTATTTTAGACTGAGGTTAGTAAATAATTCTTGTCGCACCCGGTAGATGGCAGCATTTATATTGAATAATAAATATAATAAATGGAACGCCTCAGAGCGAGGTAACGCCGCATCAGTCATGTTTTTTCGTGCGTGCAGCCGGCTCCATCGAATTATAAGACGTTGTCACGTCAAGAATATAAACGGATGAAGTTCTCAGCTTTAGTTAGTGTTTTGTTTTCCGGGTGTGACTGACCCAATTAAATTATATTCAAATGTCCAATGAGGCCGGGTTAAGGGGCTTTTCTCTACATTAAACATAACATCACGTAATACTAATAAGAGACATAATGTTCTACCTATAGTTATAGGTAAAAAGTTTATTTTTTTATTAATAGATATATAAAGCCGAGGATTTCTTTAACATAACAGATCCTAGTGTCAATTTATAAGCCAACAAGTCAAGTTAGCCTTTTTGAGCCATTTATGTCGATTTTCATCCATGTATGACTCGCTACGTAGAATATATTGCTGTAAAAAATGTTTATTTATATCGTACATTGGGTCTATGCCTACCTATACCGACATCATTGTTAGCAGAAGCATTCATAAGAATGCTAATATCAACCTCATAAAAAGTGCCTTAGCCGGCACTGGGACCTAAGAGCATCGCTCACTTTTATTTTATTTCTAGCGCTTCCGCAATACTAAGGAACGTCCCATGATTGACCCGTTCATGCCCCCAGTAGCTGGAATGCTTGCATGGATTAAAAAGTTAAGAAATCGCTTGCACGGAGCCACTGGAGATTTGAAATCCTATCAAGATTAGTGAGTATCTTCGTATACTAGCCCGGTTTTGCCACATACTAATAGTAACTTACTGGGACACCTAAGGGGGAACCACCACATCTATTTTTTTGACAGTGACCGTTGACCATAGAGATTTAGGCTAACTAGGGTTGTCGACTACAGCGGACGAGCCCGTCACCTCAGGAAGTTTTAACGATTAGTCGTTCTATCTCCTTGGAGTGAGCGCAGAAGACTTGAGGACAAAACAGTCCACCTTGTAGCTACGCCACAAGCCCTTAAGAGGCCAACGCCTTAACCGCGAGATAGCCAGGAGTGTTACCCGGCGGCCCTACACTCACGCCCTTACTTCCAATTGTGAACAGATTACTCCAGTCTCTTGATTGGTTACGAGTTCGAGGTCGCTTGCGCGGTCCTCTCCCTTACGAAGCGGTGTTTCCCGAATCTATCGCGGACCACAGCGTCCTTTGCCCGGCTGTTCACCCAGGATCGGGTAGCCGATGGTCGTTTCAAGGGCAGTCGCCGTAAGGTCCGCAACCACCCCCGCTCTATAGGAAACAGTACTGCTTCCAGACTCCCCCGACTGTTAGTCAGAGTGCACAGTCGATTGGCTTACGCCGCACGATGCGCAGACCGTCCAGGAGCGCCAGAAGGTTGATTCCCAGGGGATACTGACCATAAGGCCAGAGTCCTACCCAGGCTCGCACTTCATGCGTGGAGGCCGTCGGATAGGTGTTGACCCGTGAGTGTGACCAACCCTGAACAGAATGGGTCTTCGTGGCCAACTCAGCAAGGGCCCATTTACTCCCTTAAGGGATTTAGGCTAGTGAGTAGTGGCCCACGTACACTCAATCTTTCTCCTAATTTGGTTAATTGCTCCCATTTCATCGATAACTAAATAATTAATCTACGCCACTTTATTTATTTGTGTTATTATTATTATTATTGTGTTTCTACAAACTATCTTGATCAGTTAGTTACTACAAACATTACTTTATTTCATGGCCGATTAGTTGTTATAAAATTGAAGACTATCGCGGTTGTTTGACATTATAAATAGGATAGAAAACGAATTTACCGCGTGAAATTTGTAGGACCCGACGTTTCGGTGACGTTGCAGCCGCCGTTGTCTAGGGTAGACTGAAGAGCTGTCAGTCCGTTGTTTTGCGGGTAGGCCGCAAACCGCTGCCGCCACTGCGTAGGTTATAACGGTGGTGGGGGGCCGGGCTCTTTAAAAATTCCCGCGCTCCGAGCCCGGCCCCCCACCACCGTTATAACCTACGCAGTGGCGGCAGCGGTTTGCGGCCTACCCGCAAAACAACGGACTGACAGCTCTTCAGTCTACCCTAGACAACGGCGGCTGCAACGTCACCGAAACGTCGGGTCCTACAAATTTCACGCGGTAAATTCGTTTTCTATCCTATTTATAACGATTAGTTGTTGCCCTGTATATACGTATAGTATACTTATACGATACCTTATACTATAAATTATGAAAATAAATAAAATCACTATTGAATGTCATTATATTTATAGTAGCGAATTGAATATTTGCAACAAAAATAATAGGGGATATGATATAAAAGGAGCGCGATGGAATAGGTATTTATATTATACTTTTATTTCATTTTCGTTCTGTTTGTATTATACACATATACACAAAAATATATACCTACTTTATAATCGTCAGGTAAGTTATTAGCAGCATCGTTGAATTTAGGTAGGATCATGTAAAATATGTCGATATTTTGAAATCGACCGTTGGACGTGGTCATCAAACGATAGAGTTTTGGGCATAGCTAGTGCTAACGTGAGGGACTTCAAATCGACGTGGATAGCGAACCATTTGCGGTCGTACGAAGACGGACAATTTCTATTCCAAAAGAGGCCTATCAATGTTATTGTGTATTATTTGGTGAAACGATACTGTGTCTGCCAATGTGCGGCGGTCTTCCAGTGAACTCGTACTAAAATAGTCTAACCTGCTCTCGTAAGTACTAAGTCCCAAGTGCTCGCGGTAGTCCAGGTATCTAATAACAGGACTTTGGACTTAAATGTTAGTCTTACATGATATAAACATGATGTTACCAGATTACTGTATTATCATAGCCAACCGGTTTGATTCGTTTAAACATATAACGTTTACTACCCTATAGATTTCAATACCTTTAAAACGTATATCCGGTCGGACGCCAAAAATGCCTGTAGGCATTTGGCGTCGTTTGAAAGATCCGCGTGTAGCCCTTTCGACTGGCCCCGGTATATCCTACTAATATTATAAACGCGAAAGTTTGTATGTATGTATGGATGTTTGTTACTCTTTCACGCAAAAACTACTAAATGGATTTTGATGAAACTTTACAATAATATAGCTTACACATCAGAAAAACACATAGGCTATAATTTATAAAGATATAGTGTGAATTATCTAAAATATAACGATAACTGTCAAGTAAGTAGGAAAAAAAATCTAAGAAATTGACATTCGAAATTTAAATTCTGTCCTACTATCCTACTAAATTATAAACGCGAAAGTTTGTAAGTATGTATGGATGTTTGTTACTCTTTCACGCAAAAACTACTGAATGGATTTTGATTAAACTTTACAATAATATAGCGTACACATCAGAATAACACATAGGCTATAATTTATAAAGATATATGGTTTTCTATCACCATTATCACAATTTTCCATCACCACGCGGGTGAAACCGCTGGGCGCAGCTAGTCTATATATATAAAAATAAATATTTGTCTGTATGTCCGCTATGGACTCTTAAACCGCTCGACCGATTTTGATGAAATTTTAAATGAAACTTTAGATTAGTTTGGAGATGGTTCATGTGAAGTTTGGTGCCGATCGAACCAAAGAAAAATTTTTAGTGTCCTCAATAAAACCAAAATTCTTCTTTTTTTTTAAAGCGGCCAATTTGAATTTCGAATGCGACCGCGAAGACAGGAGTGAGTCTTCTTTTTTTTAAAGTCGAATGAATTTTAAAGTGGCGAATTTGAAATTCGAATGCGGCCGATTTGGCGTAGCAACGCGCGCAGGGTACAATTATTATAATATACAGGGTACTAATATTATAAACGCGAAAGTTTGTATGTATGTATGGATGTTTGTTGATCTTTCACGCAAAAACTACTGAATGGATTTTGATGAAACTTTACAATAATATAGCTTACACATCAGAATAACACATAGGCTATAATTTATAAAGATATATGGTTTTTTATCATCCTTATCACAATTTTCCATCACCACGCGGGTGAAACCGCTGGGCGCAGGTAGTATTATATAAAGCATACATTATTAAAAAGATTAATTATTAGGTAACGAGAAGGAATTGATGAAAAAAACGATATTGTTAGTTTTTATTTACAGAATGGAATAAAAAATTGCGGCACAGATTTTGCGCGCGAAGACTGGCTTCCGACCGGTTAAAATACGTGAATTACTTAACCAAACCGAGTGTAACTAATGAAACTCGCCATAACTTTGCCAGTTTTATTATAATTATTTCAAAATTTTGCAAATTCGCATGATTTAAAAAATCTGAACTGAGATGACTAAATTAACTGTTAGATTCAACCCGAAGAATGTCCCGATAAAGAGGGTGGTTTTTAAGCTATTGCATAGCTTTTATCGCGGGCCTAGGCCAGCGCGTCGACCGAATGAAGAAATTTCTTAACGAAAATTAATGATTTTAAACTGATAATTATGTCTAAACGAGTAATGCTTACGATTAGAAAAAAATATATGTTAAAGAAGAACATTTTCTTAATATTCTTAGCTTTGAATATTTTAGATTTTGTTTATATTACATAGTGTAATTAATTTGTGAAATTAGGTCTAACCGAACACAAAAACGACTACTACGCAAATACTATCTGGCGTATTATTTCGAAGATAAGAAGAGAAACCTGCACCATTTCGAAGATAGTTTAATTATCTATCTTTTTATCTACGATTTTTTTCGAATAATCCGTTTTTTTTAAAGACTCAACCCGATTAAGTAGACTTTTTAGGTTTTCGATAAATCTGGCAATGAGAATAGTATCATCGGCGTATCAGATATTGTTGAGGGGTCTCCCATTTATAACTATCCCATCAGTTGCGTGTTCATGGTCTTCTGAAACGATCTCTTCAGCGTATAAATTGAACAGCAAAGGCGATAACATACATCCCTGCCGCACTTCTCTTAAAATCTCCACATCATGTGTGAGTTTGCGTTCTACAAGTACGTTTGCTGTCTGCTGCCATTTTTTAAAAATATTGACACGACTTTCGAAGCGAGACTTACTTTTTCTAAGATCTGGATAAGCTTGTCGTGTTTTACGCGATCAAAGATCTTATCGTAATCGATAAAACAGACGTATGCGGTTTGATCCATGTCCCAGTATCTTTGCATGGTAGGTAAATAGTGCGTCTCGTGTACCACAGCCATTCCGGAACCCAAATTGTGTATCCGATATATTGTCACATTTTCGGTATATCCTTTTATGAATAACCTTCAGAAATATTTTCGGGACGTGATTTATAGATAGAAATGATTTTCTATCTGTTAATCTTTTGATTATTAATGTTCATGGCTTGACTATACATTTGTTTAAAGGCTCCGGCTATAACGTCTATTTTTAATAATCGAACTATGGCTGCCTCTTTTATTAGGTTATCGGTCTCGCAATTTTCAATGAACGTTTAATTTATTTTCGTATATAATAAATACAAACGGAGCTGCCATGGAATTCACCGACCGGAGTCGGGCCCATTATAATACAATTTTTTACACTTCTGGGGGATGAGCAGTGGATTCCGGACTTACGAACCGGCTGTGGTAGGTTTAGGACAGCTGTCTTGCCACATGTGAGCGTTCACCTTGCCACCCATTCACTCCCCCTTCGAAGCCATAGAATTTGAGATGCGCAAATCGCAGTTTTAGATAATTTTTCTAAGAAAGAGTTGATTATTTTTCTGGAAAGGCCAAGATCTTTAAAGAGGTGAAATAGAGATTTAGCTGGCAGGCCACGAGCGCCAACTTCCACCGCGTGAAGGTGAACAGTGAAGCCGTTCCGGGTTACGGCATTTGCGAGATCATGGTATTTATTTAATTTGTACTCGTGGTCTTTTGGGATATTTGATTCCCATGGAACAGTTAATTCTACAATAAGAGCCACCTTCCGAGATAGAGAGTAAAGAGTTATATCTGGACGGAGGGCTGTGCATCCGAGACTTTCAGGGAATTTATACTGCTTAGAGACCGAATCAACCTCCAGAATCCAATCTGTAGCTTTCTCGATTATTGAGAAAGGTTTTGTAGTTAAATGTTTTTTGCCTTTAGAGCCATCCCGCACAAACTGTATTGGGGGTTTGGAGGATACTGTCAAACCCTTGTTGGCACGAGCCACTGAGAGACTAATTACCTCGCGAATAACAGCGAGAACTTTGTCATGGCGGTAAGTGTACCGTCCTTGATCTAAGGCCACCTTGCAGCCAGCTAGAATGTGTCTAGCTGTGCAAGGGGTATTGCTACAGAGGGGACAAGAACTATCCTCGGCAAAGCTCCAACGAGCGAGGTTACTGGGGTCTGGAAGTGTATGCTGAAAGGCATTCAAATAAAATTTCAGCATCTCTGGCGTCCAGTCATAGAGCATTACCTTCCAGTGCATTGGAGGCGGAATGCAAAAGTCCCCAATTGTTGTCCAATCATTCTGGCATTGAAGGCCAATAGCATGAGCCATACTCTTGCTGTCGTAATCTCCCCGCAAAAGAGACTTCTTCAAGTCCACGTCGCTCGTGGTTGTACTGCCATACCCCAGACCAGTGCCATTCTGGCTGATTCCAGTAAGGAACTTTTTGTGGAAGTCTACGCGGGCTTGTAGATCATTTGAATCACTACGGCCACTTATTACGTGCTTCGATATTGCCGGATCTTTGGCGGTTTTATTTCTTCATTTGATATGTAAATAATCCACATATGTATTTAACGTCAGGGTCCTTATGGATCCCCACTGTTAATTTATTGTCTTTAAGGTTGCTATTCACTACCTAATCTGCCATTGCAGCACACTAAGGCGGCCACGTCTGCGACGTAATAAAAACCAGAGAACTTGCTTGTTGGAAGGTTTAATAATGACTGTTTGTCGCAAGGCGTTGCTCGCGCCGATTCTACGTTTTTGCATTTGGCAACGATTATTGTTTTAATTACTCCGTATTCTTTATGCGTATGCCAACATTGATTGTCGCTGTGCAAGCGCGGGTTTTTTGAATCTGAACCATACATTTTATTGTGGCGTTCTCGCTACATGTATATAACATGTATAACACATCGGGTGTCCCACAAGGTTCCAACTTAGGACCCCTCTTATTTTTAATTTTCATAAATGATCTTTCCATTAGAATAAAATGTAATTTCTTAATGTATGCGGACGACGTTAAAATTTATAATCAAATTATGAACATATCTGACTGCCATAAAATACAAAACGACCTTGATCCGCTATTCACTTGGTGTTATGAAAACAAAATGGCTCTCAACATAGGTAAATGTCACTCGATGTCCTTTTGTAGGAACAGGAGTCACGTTAAATACGACTATTCTATAAATGGTCACAACCTAAGCAATGTATCTAGCATCCGTGACCTAGGAATAACATTTGACTCAAACCTAAATTTCAAGATACATATTGAGAACATAGTCGAGAAAGCAAATAGGATGCTGGGGTTGATCATGCGGATCACTAAGAATTTAAAAAATCACAACAGCATGATCCTGCTTTATAACTCACTAGTGCGCTCTCATCTTGAATTTGGGTCCTCGATATGGAACCCATATTTTAATACGTACTCCGATAGAGTCGAATCCATTCAAAGGAAATTTCTGAGAATGCTATCATTTAAATGCGGCGTTAAGAATAATCTGACTGGCTACGAGGAAAGACTGACTGCTTTTAAATTTGTCACATTAGAAAAACGCCGGCAGGTTGCAGATTTAGTGTTCCTGTACAAAATTTTAAATAATAAAATCGATACCTCTTGTATAGAAAAAATACAATTTAACATTACTAAAAGAAGTCTTCGATACCCAGACTTATTTAAAACACCTTTAGCAAAAAACTATACGGGAGTTAATAACGTAATCCCACGTATATGTCGTCTGTATAACAAATTTCATCTTGACAATCGCATCGATATATTTCATGATAGTTTATGCTCCTTCAAAGCGTCCCTCTTTAAAATACTGTAATTCTGGTATTTTTTCTCCTTTTTTATACATATTAAAAAAAAAACAACCATTGTTCATGCATTGTGCTAATTGTGTACTCATATAAAAAGGATATTGATGTAGTCATGTAACTGTAGTTTATGTATATATATATATATATATATATATATATATATATATATATATATATATATATATATATATATATATATATATATATATATATATATATATATATATATATATATATATATATATATATATATATATATATATATGTCACTGTATGTGTTGTCAATATTCTGTTTGGGTACCAAATAAAATAAAATAAAATAAATCAATTGCATATTAAATTCATAATCAATTCAATAGCTTTCATATTATTTTCTTCTATATTGCAAAGACTCGCACTCTGCTGTAGTTCTCACTGCCGATCGAACTTAATTTTGTTCGTTTTCGCGCAGACCACATTTTTAATAATTCCTAAATCAAACTTCTCCTCTCCTTCCTTTTTACAAATGTGTATGAAAATGGCTTATTAATGGCTTATGGATTACTATTTTGGGGACATTCCGCAACCAACAATATGTTAGAACCAGAATAATCCTGTTGCAAAGGAGAGCGGTGCGCGGAAAGTATCAAGTAACGGTCAAAACCTCACGCAGAGAATATTTTAGTACGGCAAGGATAATTACAACGTACCTATTGAACGTTCATATACCAGCGCTTATTATATGCCAGACACTGCCTAACACAAACTACGATCAATGCTTACATTCAGTCTCAACATACCCGCGATAGCCCCCTTTTATGCGTGCCCCACTAAGACTGGCCAAATTGCAGACAAGCTACTTATACACTTATACCTTAGCATTAAACTCTATAATCTATTCCCTACCACAAATAAAATGTTGAAGGACGTAAAATAAAAAAAAACAGATACTCAAACTAATCTTATAATAAAGCAAAAAATTATCTTATAATAATGCAAAAATCTTATAATAACTACCTATTACCTATATCATGGTAAAATACTACCTATAGTATATTTTTCACTTGTCCATAAGAGGTAAATTCGCCAATTGGATACGAAAGTATGTATCATTGTAAGAACACATCTCTTAATAAGGTACGAAACGCTCGGCGCGCGAGTTAAGGTCGTAGTTAACATTTTTTTTTCTATTTTTAGCATTTTAGAACATGAGTTTACTTATATTACAAGGAAATCAGAAGAGATGAGGGGTTATTTGGACACATTCGAAGACGAACTATTTCATGGCTGGGCGATACAAGTACCCGATATTCTTTCCAGGCAGGTTGTGCAGAGAATACTGGTGAAGGTGGACGATGAAATCAAACTAAACATTACACCAGAAGTTAGTCTACACCATACTTTTTTTATTTTAAAAGAATTTGTAAAGAGAGACAGAGACAGAGAGAGAGAATGGCGCAGTGTTGTAGCTAGTGATTTGTCTAGCTCATCTAGTGCCTCACTCATAACCGCTTCTGATTACCCAAAGGCGGTTTTATTTCTGCACACTGTTCAGCCTTTGCAGGCTAAACAGCGTGGGGAAAATGATACACGCCTGCCAACTACTTTTCTATTGCCACCGTATTCAAATATTCCTTTTCAACTTGGATTCTGGTGTCAATAACGTCAATACCGTCGTTATTAATACGACAAATTATAATTTAACGTTTCAGTTAGCGGGCTTGCTTCGTGAGTTGCGATACTTGACATTGATGGAAAAACCCAATATTCCACAAATAGCGCTCGATTTTATTCATCAGAAAAAGACTATTCAGGTACGTGAATTGGGCATTATTTTATTTATCCATTCTTCTTCAATTTCTTATATGAGTGTGCAATGAATTGGGTAATATATAGTAGACTATTATTTATTGTACTGTAAAAGCCATTTTACTTCGTAACTTTCAGCTAATTTGCTATGGTTTTTGTTCAAATAATAATAATTTTGAAACAGCAGAAAAAAATGATGACGGCATTACGAGCATAGCGTACCCTAACTATGTAGACCCGAGGACTCGTATCTAGGATTTGCACATGATCATAGTACCGTAGCATGTTTTGATTCCATAACAGCTTATTGCAGATTATTAGTGTACAATTTAATAATTAATATACAGCGAGTTATGCTATACATTTAACTAATGCAACTAAATAACTACATTTAATGCGTTCACTTTCATTATAACTGCGTTAGCTCCTACTTAAGTGTACCCCGAATAAGACTGATAATAATACAGATAAATTAAATATACCTACCTTAGCTTTAAATTTTACAGTTTTAATCCTTACCACCATTAAAAAGCTAAAGGATATAAAATTCAAAAAATCGTTAAGGAGATGCTTGCTAACAGGCACAATATTATCTGACCGGATTTGAGGGTCAGGACTTTTCAAACATTGTACTTATTTAAATGATAGTTTTATATAAATATTCCTGGATTCATTATCTGACTATATTGCTTTCATACAACACAAAGCAACAGCAATTGAAAAACAACATATATAAAAGTAGCTATCTCTTGATTACATTGATATTTTATAAATAGAAATTTTTAGATAGTTATTTAAAAAAAAACTTTTAATTAACGATAAAAAAAATATATTTTTACTTTTTATATCTGAATCTAACAATTCACGATTTGTATAATTTTTTTGTTCTGTTGTGATTTTGAAATAATTAGATTTTTTATTTGTGAAATCAGATGAAATTACATTTATTATCTTCATAACTTTTACATTTTTATTTAGATACAATACTTCGAGTAGCCGCTTAGGAATAATTTTGAAAATCGAAACTAAATATTTCTTAAAAGCCTCACCACATGAATAATATATATCAATAAATATTATACGGGAGAAATATCTACATATTTTACTCCTTTATCTTTTTTTGACAGTCATAGCTATGGGATGAATAATTTCTGTGAGTCGGCGTTATAAGGTTGTAATTTTATGGTGTTTTGGAGAATGACACGATTATTTCCATGACTATAATAGACTAGTATTACTTAAGCTTATATCTGACTAGCCCTTCAGATTCCTTGTAGAAACTCTCAAAAGGATACCGGAAATGCATTTATTCAGCGGCGTAACTAAGCCGTTGCAACCGGTGCGGCGCACCGGGTCCCTCGGGGCCCACAATTAAACTTCTATCTACGATCAACGTTCCATCCAACTCTGCTAAGGAGCTTATGAAGCCGAAAAATCAACAATAAAGAGTCGGAATGTATATGCCGATTTATAATGTAGCTATAATATAATATGCATTATAGCTAGGTTTACAGTAAATTACATTCTATATACATACCATAATGAATATGTAAGTAATTAGGAGGGGCCTTTTGTTCAATTTTGCGCTGGGGCCCATTTTTTTAGCTACGCCACTGCATTTATTGATCACTTTAAAGAAGTCGGTTACGCCCTGATATGTGCGTCAATTACCTGCAGCGAAGCTCCACCCCACGCTATGATTCAACGCGCTGCGCCAATGTGAAATATACAGTTTTTACTAAGTCTTTGATTACGGAATTTCTTATTAATAATTTATAATGATGTAGGAGTATATTAATTAATGACATACTCGTACACTCGTACTCACACTCGTACACGTACACAAGTACTCGTACATTAATGTACCTTAACCGTTTTAGTGCTAAGCAATTTTTTTAAATATATATGAAAATTGCTATACATTTTTTGATTATTTTAAAGGAAAAATAATGGTGTCAAATAAAACACTCTAATTCAGGTGCGGCATCGGGAGAAGGCGCCCGTCTAGGTCCAGGAGTCTCAAAAAAATTATTTGTTGCTTTAGAAAACACTTTTGTCGGGGGAATATTGGCAAAAGTTGGGGTTTCGTCTATTTCTGAAGATGATGATGAAATAGAAGACTCACTTGCAATTCTCAATCTTTTTTTTCGATGCATTATAATACTGCTATTATTACTGCTTGTATTCGTTGTTTCACCGTCCGTTCAATCATTAGAGACCGAATCATCGTCCGAAGTAATAGCAAGTGACATGGCTATTTTTGCTCAATAAAATATAAAAACTGTAAAAAGTTGTTTTTAAATGTTTAAATATGCACTCTCGTAACAAATTATGCACGAGATTAGAATACGTCCACTACCACGAAGCACCAAAAACACACTGATGTGCACGGCAGTTTTGCGCTGTTGCGCAATTTTCGATTCAAACTATTGCATCACTTTTGCGCCGCTTAGCACTCTAACGGTTAATGACTTGTACACTCGTATGTTAATTAATGACATCTCTATTTCTAGAATGACATTGCAAAAATCAACCAAGCGATCGTGTGGTATAGCGAAATAACACGAGGATGTCACAAAACCGAAATTGATCTCATTAGTACAGAGATTGAAATGATAGATGAGCTTTTAAATCGCGGAATAAATGATCTCCAATGGGACTCTGATAGTAAGTGATATAATATGCCATTTTTATTATTAAATATTTTTTTACTATTTTTTCAAGTTTGCAAACATCTACTGCTCTATCCAATATCTACAAGTACAGGAAGTTGTTCAAATTAATACAAAGTTTTGCCTTAATCCAGTCTTTTTCAAAGTGGGCGATAACGCCCCCTGAAGGCGCTGGCAGCTTTCAAGGGGGCGGTAAAAGGCTCAGAGAAAATTATGGGGCGTTAGCGTGGTATAGGGTGGCGAGGGCAGATTATAGAACTCACAATAAACAAGAATTAAAAAATAAATCCAAGAATGGTTACCAAGAATTTTGGCTGCAGAAACCATTCTCCCGACTGTATCCTGTATTGGTCGATTGTTCGTCGATTTTTTATAGCATATGAATCGTTGTATTTGTCTGAACGTGGATTTATTGCTGTAGCAACAATGATAAATAATAAGTTAACAGTAAAAACACATTTTTGAAAACAAGTTTTTATTATCCAGGGTTGGCTCTGTCCCGAGCCAACCCTGGATGCAGCAGTCATGTCATAGTGAAACTTAAAACAGGCTATCATAATTGAATGATATACAGAATTTCGTTTCTGTGCTGTTGACCGTTGAGGAGTCCTCTCAGCGGGAGCCAACCCAGGGTGCAACAGCCGTGTCATGGTGAAATTTAAAACGGGCTCTCATAATGCGTATACAAAATTGTTTGTCTATGCTGTTGACCGTGGAACAGTATCCTCGTCAGGAGCCGATCCTGGGTGCAGAATCAGGTGAGGCTCACCATAAAAATGTATTGTCATCGAAACTGAACCAATATAGGATAAGAGGAGGAAGATATGACTTTATAGGATAAGAGGAAGTAGTTCTAATTCTGCTTGCAATATTTGACCTAAACAAACGAACAAACGAACATACTAACATGATAACAAATATTGTACTATACTAACATGATAACAAATACTAACATGATAACAAATATTGTAAAATAAATAAAAGCTTGTAAAAAGACAAATCGGTTGCATGTTACTGAACGCGACGACTTACGGCTGTTTATAAGGCGGCAGGGATGCCAAGTTGGCAGGGATGCCAAGTTGACGCGACTAAAAATTTTGGTATTTTTGCAAGGCCACGCGCTTGCACGCTTTCGATATATACATAAGATGTATGGTATACCGCGGCGACAAGGGAATACGTCCCACCGTTGGCAGTGGCCAATTACGAATGACAATTTCGGCTTCGAATGAATAGTTTTTTATAAAGTAAAAATTAGATTACAATAATAAAATAACTTAAGGTCCCTGTGTTATTTTTTACATCACTCAAATGTATTTTTAATAAATAGAAAAAAAAATGTTTGGCTATTTCTGGAAATTACGTAATTTAAAAAAAAAACATATTTTTTGTATGGAATTTTTAAAAACTGTCTCATTACTATGCAAATACGCTGGTGTAAATAGTATTTTTTAATATTGAGAATCACCTCTAGGTTTTTTAAAAACTGAAGACAAATCATGCTCGTTTTTGTTTTTTGGAAAACAGTAACAGAATAAAGATTATTTACAATTATTATGGAAATAATTTACCAATTTCGTTTTTGGGAATTGATAGCTTAAGGACAGGGTTTTTAAAATCCGGCATAATTGTATTAAAATTCTTTTTAGTGTTCTCACTATATATAGCTTTTGACCGTCACAGCCGCCTCGGCCTCTTAAGTATATTCAAGCCTGATATTAACAAACTCGTTCAAGTGCATCAGATTCGTCCTTCACATTAGACAAGTTTCAGATTCAAAGCTTTGTTTTAACTTAGTAAAAATACTTCTAAATATGATTAAGTATGAGTTTTAATTGATCTCATTGAAACATTCTTTTTGAAGTCATAAATAGGATATCGGCCATATCCGAACGTTTCTATCCATATCATATGGTACTTTTAAAAATAATATTTACAATAGCTGTTTTTAAGATACGCAAATTGAGTTGGTATAAATTAAGAGGCATTAGATTTTTAGTTTCCCGGCCTACCGACCGTAGAGGAGGAAACGTATTGTGAACGCGCAAAAAAAAATCGAGTTGCGGATATATCCATTTTGAGCCCCCCCTGAGACGATTAAGGCCATTTCCAGTTTGAAGTCTGTCTGTGTGTTTGTGTGTGTGTTTTTGCCGGAGTGAGTGTCTGTGTGTATACCTGTGTGTATACCATTTGGTATGCTGTTATCATTTGGTCATGGCTACAGCTGGAAAGATTGTAGTTGAAGTCGGTTCTCCTATACTCACTCCTATACGCACTAGTAATATATCATCCTTGAATTATTGGATTAAGAGACTTGAAATTTGGTAAACTTGGTAAAGTACATGAAAACTTGTAGATTTATACAACCCTGTACATTTAATAAATTGGGTAAAGTACTTACAAAAATAGTTCTAGCGGGACAAATCGCACGATCTTTGTGACCAATTCACGTCACCTCTGCTAGAGATAACCATGCACTAGCGAACACTCATTTCTATAATAAAGTTTCAACGTGCTGTTCAATTGTGTAACTTGTCATTGTGATTCGGCATCAGTGACTGGCTAATAAAAACAGATTTGACAGGCGCCGCCAAAACAACATGGCCACTACATACTGTCAACATCAACCCCTCTTTATTAAAAAACCCTATATAAAAAGTGCATTTTTTAAAAAGTAGTGGTCATAATAAAAGACTAATTCTCAATAAACATAATAAAGAAAAAATAACACAAATTAATAAAGAACATAAGTGTATTTACAATTTTTGCATATTTTCCGTAATTTGTGATAAAAACATCGAAATGATTTTATAGGCGAGTTTTTTCAGTCCGCCAACTATGTAATATTTATTCATTATTATTTAAATTGTTTTACGAGATAAGGCTATAATGTTTTATATGTCAAATTTCAATGCGATCATTTTACAGTTACTCTTTTTATGATCCATATAGTGGTTTTTAAGTTATAGTCGTTTTTCTCAAGGTCGTTGACTCGCGTCGATTTTACGCGCCAAAATGTCGCCGGCAAAAGTGACAGCTGAATTTTTACTTCGCGAGGAGGGGGGTTAATAGTATAATTCAACTCAATGTCGAATGGAGGAATGGGAATTAGGGACAAGCTAGGAAACAGGTGGGAAAGGGGGGCGTTGTGGGGCAAAGGGACACGTCCCCCCTCCCGATTTTTTGAGTAAAAAATAAAATCTATAAAAAATGAGTATCAGAGAGAGAATTCCCCTCGCTCCCTGGATGTGCCAGGCAAATCCAGGGGGGGAGGTTGTAGGGATTTAACCCCCCGAAATCCGGCGTATTTTCGTTTCCTTGTACGGGCAAATTTAAGTTTGGTGGGTGCCGCCCGCGTTGTTTTAATGAATGTCCTCCCCGAAACTGAAGTACGGATACGTGCTTGGTGGAGGGGGAGGGGGGGGGGGGGAGAGAATTCATATAGAAATAAATGTCTAGTATTATTTTTTTAAACCGGATCAGATTTATATGTTATCTTAGGGCAAAAGCACATAGTTTCACATTCGAGGCACCTGTACTGCAAATGACTGGGCCATAAAGATTGATGAATGGTGAGGTATAGCCATTAGTAGATTTCCTGACAGCGCAATGGAAGGCTACGTGATGAAAGCGGAGAGGATAGATTATACAAATAAGAGGGCTCATTTTAATGAATTGTCCCGTTCAAGCGCGTCTTCAGCAATATTTTTGCCGTAATATTTTCGAAGAAAATCGAAGAGCACACTTGAGGTTGAATCAACTTATCAACAACTGCAAACAAACAGTTGTTGATAGCACATTGCATCGAAACTCTACGCGACAATTAAATACATTGCTACAGCTTAAAGCATTTTTTGTATAGCTTTTGTCAAGGCAATATGCATTGTCCTTCAGAATCGTGATTAAAAAAATATATAAATACATATAATATAGCCATTTAATGTTTAATTTAAACAGCTGAATCGTGGATTGAGGAAATGTACAATATGCTTTCCAATTTGCAAAGGCGAATTTCGATGGCACAGGATAGTCTGAAAAGGTTTTTTGCTAAAATGGACCTGTGGCTGTTGATACCACTTTTTCAAAGGCTCATCACTTTTGAAGAAGGGCGGCCCCTGCTATTGGACCTGGAAGGAGTACCACAACATCGCAGTAAAAGGTAACAATTTATTTATTTAGCATAAATATTACGCTACAATTAGTATGCATTTGTTTTTGTTTTTGTTTCTGTTCTGTCCCAAAAAAAATAAGAAGCTTTCCTAGTATTTAATCTATATCTATATAATAAAAATGAGTCGGGTTTTATGTATGTTACCTAATAACTCACGATCGGCTAACCCGATTTAGATGATTCTTTTTTTGTTTTGTTCATAATCACTTCGGTCTTACTATAGGCAATAAAAAATCCGGAAAATCTCTCGGAAAAGTGAGAAAAATGTGAAAAACCGAAAATTATTTTAGTACTAAGCTTGATCATAGATGGCGTTGCTTGACAAGAATAAACATTCGAAAATCAAGATGGCGGTACAGTTAACGTTTGACAGTTAAGTTGAATTTTACGATTTCTTGATAGCGTTTTCGTGATTCTGAAGGTAAATCAACTGAATTAAATGAATTTGTGTAACTCGTGAAGAGAGGTTGGAGCAACTGAAAGCGATGAGCGTCGCCAAAAATTGAATAAAGCGGCACGGATCCGTAATGTTGCAGTGCGAAGACGATTGAATTTGAGACAAAACACATACAGAGAGGCAATCTATTATGACCTGACGAAACAATACAGCGATTATAAATGCATGCAAATTGGAGAAATGGACCATTTGTGCCAATATTGCAATGCATTGAAGTACCGCCACGAACCACTCGCTTTGTGTTGCGCAGGGGGTAAAATGAGATTGACACCATTGGTTCCATTAGGATCGTTCGTGTCTGGAAATGCACCAGATTCTAAGCATTTTATGTCTAACATTCTCTGTTAAACAAAATCGTACTTTTTACACACTTTTCTCCTCCAGTTAGGACACAACGAGCACTAGCAATCCACAAATGGCAATTGATGAAACTGCTCTTTTGGTGAGACAAAAAATAAACAATCAGACTGCTTTCAACGAAGAATTTAAACAAACAATGCAAATTTCAAACAACTGTCGATGAAAATTACCTATGTTAACGCCATCTGCTGCTAAGCGAACAAATTCGTGGCGAGACGAAGTTCGCCGGGTTCCGCTAGTCTTTATAATAAAAATGAGTTGGGTTTTATGTATGTTACTTAATAGCTCACTAGCGGCTGGCCCGATTTGGATGATTCCTTTTTTGTTTTGTTCATAATCACTTCGGTCATACTATAAGCTATAACAAATCCGGAAAGTATTCCGCTAGTATTCAATATTGATGTGGTAATTTTGTAACTTACACCTATTCTAGGTTTCAGAGATATTAAATTTTATGTTGGTTATATGTTGGTGAGCCGGATTCTTTGCTTCCCGTTGTTTTAGTTTTATTAAGTAGTAGTCAACGAAGTTTCTGTAATTATATTGAAATCCGTAACCGGTTTTTTATGAAACTTTATCTTTTTATGAAACTTTATCTTTTTATGAAACTTAGACTTTATCATTATTCACACTAATAATGTGTGATTTCTGCATAAAGAATTAAATTGAACTCCGATTACATTTGCAGAACACGAATGATCCTGAAGAGCCACCTGGAATGCAACAAGATCTTGGATATTAACATACGTCTATTCAATAATCACCCAGTAGAGGATAAGGAGGTAACTTTTAATTATATATATTATAGACATCTAAAGCTTGAGGATAATTTCGTAAAACAATTAAAGTCAGTTATAATGTCGAAACTGTTAAATTCTTAATTGATTGGATTCCGCAGCTCCCACATAAGCATTTACATAACTCCGGTACTTGGACTATTTTGAGGCCCATCAAATACGATATGATTATTTATTTATTTATTTATTTATTTATTTTATAAGCAAATCAACATTACAGTTTATACCAATGCGTTGATATGCAATATAAACATAATAAAAAAAAATAGAATTCTTAAAAGTACATACACAACATGTTTAAATAAGCGTTAAATACAAATACATGCATTAAGTATAGAAAAACTTACACACTTACAGTACATAAAGAGTGAAAACAGTTTATATTATTCTGACATAAACAAGTAGCGCAATTCCCACACCTTGAAGAGATGCGGGCTCGCTGTAAAAATATCAAAGCCTGACGCTGTCGAACATAGCGCATTTATGTGCCGCAAAGCTCGGGTAAGCAGACTCCATCGACTTAGGTTGGTGAGCGAGGACGGCTTCGCAAATATATTATGAGTGCGAGCACGATTATAATTGTCCGGAACAAAGAGACAAACCTTCGCTAACATGCTAGGATTATCAACTCTTCCCCTAATCAGCTTGAAAACGTAGGCCATGGCGAGCATTTCTCTACGCAACTTAAGAGAGTTATAGCCCACCATGCCTAGTAGAAAACTAGTAGGGTATAAGTACGGATAATATCCGTACTGCTTAAAATACATAAAGCGTAAGAAACATTTTTGATTTTTTTCCAACATAGTGATATAATGATCCTGATGTGGATTCCATATAACTGCATTCGTTTCTAATCTGCTTCTCACAACTGAATTATACAATGTATGCATAACCCGTACATTGTAAAAATGCTTTAGGTTACGAATAACAAACCCTAGTAGCGTATTTATTCCGTAGCCGGCAATTGGAGGGAGAGAGGGGGGTGTCGCCATCGCAGCCAATACGCTGCTGTCGGTGTCGCTGGATCTCGTACTCCATTCACGATTCGCTTCCATTCTTGACGATTTTTGGCTACGTCTCAAGCATCGATAGCCGATAATCGTTGATTCTTAAGTTCATCTGTGATGTTCATTAGCCAGGTTTTCTTCGGTGCCAAACGCTGAATTCTCCATTCTGTCGGACGGTCTCGCCAAAGAAGTTTACGTGGCAAGCGATTATCGTTCATTCGACAAACATGTCCGAACCATCGAAGTTGACGTTTTTGTACTTCTTCTTCGATCGTTGTTAGTTGATCGCATCTTTCTCAAATGGTCTCGATTCGAATTCGGTCGCGGAGTGAGACACCGAGAATCTGCCTCAAGCATCGAATTCGGAAGACTACGATATAACGATAGGCCATAAACATTACTTCATGTTTGACAGAGTACCACATTTATGTAAGGTTCAGCGCGTCCTTGATCACCGTGAAGATAGGAACATTTACATTATTGATCAGAACTTTGCAATGTTTTAAAAAAATCTACTCCTCTTTTTTTTAAATGCATGAGTTTTCATGCATGTTTTTTATTGCTTATTTTTTGACGTGACAACGTCTTATAAATCGATGGAGCCGGCTGCACGCACGAAAAAACATGACTCATGCGGCGTTACCTCGCTCTGAGGCGTTCCATTTATTATATTTATTATTCAATAGAAATGCTGCCATCAACCGGTTGCGACAAGAATTATTTACTAACCTCAGTCTAAAATAGTACGAATGAAAATCACTAGATTGATTTAAATTCTTGACATAATTTTATATGTATTCTTGATATACGGAATGTTATTACTGAACGGACAATTTTCTTGTGGGTACAACAAAGTGCAACGAAATAAGCAACTTTTATTAAAAAAATACATGTGGCACTCGGGGACTGCCGCGGTAAAGCTATTGCATAGCATTTTTAACAAGTTATGCAATTATAATTATTTATTTATTTTATTTATTTTATTTTTTCTGATATCAGATAACTGCGATCTATCGGAAAACGTTGAAATTATTCCTAATCATTTGGTAGCAAATGATTCGGAATAATTTAAACTTCTTCCGATAGAGCGCCGCGCACGAATTTTTTTTTGATAATGCAAAAAAACTGGATTATTCGAAAAAAATCGTAGATAAAAAGATAGATAATTAAATTATCTTTAAAATGGTGCAGCTTTCATAATAATACGCCAGATAGTATTTGCGTAGTAGTCGTTTTTGTTTTCGGTTAGACCTAATTTCACAAATTAATTAAACTATGTAATATAAACAAAATCTAAAATATTCAAAGCTAAGAATATTAGGAAAATGTTCTTGTTTAACATATATTTTTTTCGAATCGTAAGCAGTACTCGTTTAGACGTAATTATCAGTTTAAAATCATTAATTTTCGTTAAGAAATTTCTTCATTCGGTCGCCGCGCTGGCTAGGCCCGCGATAAAAGCTATGCAATAGCTTAAAAAAAATAAAATTACGATCCGCTATCTAGCGGTTGGTAAAATGTCGCTGATATTGTTTATTTACGACGTATTACCTACCGCTAGATGGCGCAGCGTGCTCAAACGCTTCTCAAACCGTTATTTAACAGTTTGAGATTTCAAACTTTCAAATAAAAAAAAAGTACGTGTGGCACTCGGGGACTGCCGCGGTAAAGCTATTGCATAGCATTTTTTAACAACTTTTGCAATCATAATTATTTATTTATTTTATTTATTCAGTATGAAGATTTTTTTCCCTGATATCAGATAACTGCGCTCTATCGGAAAATGTTGAAATTATTCCGAATCGATTCGGAATAATTTAAACGTCTTCCGATAGAGAGCACGAATTTTATTCGATAAAGCAAAAAAAACGGATATTATTCATTGACTATTCGAAAAAATTCGTAGATAAAAAGATAGATAATTAAATTATCTTTAAAATGGTGCAGGTTTCATAATAATACGCCAGATAGTATTTGCGTAGTAGTCGTTTTTGTGTTCGGTTAGACCTAATTTCACAAATTAAATACACTATGTAATATAAACAAAATCTAAAATATTCAAAGCTAAGAATATTAGGAAAATGTCCTTGTTTAACATATATTTTTTTCGAATCGTAAGCAGTACTCGTTTAGACGTAATTATAAGTTTAAAATAATTAATTTTCGTTAAGAAATTTCTTCATTCGGTCGCCGCGCTGGCCTAGGCCCGCGATAAAAGCTATGCAATAGCTTAAAAACAATAAACTTTATACAATAAACAATTATACAATTACACTGCTATACAATAATACATTTACATGTTGTAGTCAAATCGGTGAGTATAAAAGCATATATTTTTGGGTGTTTGAAATAAACAATATCAGAATCCGAAATGAAACTGCTTCAAATGAAACCATTCCATCAGTATTTTCTTATGACGTTGTCACGTTCAACTATCGTCAGTAAACCGACTTTACAGACAACCGTTTTTTTTTATGCATATTTTTTTTAAAGAAAAGTTTTATTTTCAGGTAGAAGACATCCTACAAACTGCGGAAAATCCGGATTTAGCTGAAAAACTACCTGAAACTCCAGAGGAAGAAGAGGGTAATTATGTTTAGGAAATTATACATAAATAATAATATTAGATATTGCACAAAAGTCAATTTTAAAGATTATTATTCGAAAGCCGTATCGTTATCCTTCGAAAAGTCTTTTCAATGAATATAATGTGTTGGATACTAGACAACTATATTTAAAAACATCACTATCATAATATATTAAGTTCAATCAGATAAATATTTTTTCACAAAATACCCTATCAACGAGGTTTTCCGAAGATATTAATATGATAGTACCCAGAAGGTATACTACTTTTGGTCAGCGAACCAATACATTCATTGCCCGAAGGTTTTTCAATGCTCTTCCTGGCGACATAAAATCAGCACAAAATAAGACCTACTTTAAAAGGCTGCTTAGAAGAGGGAAGACAAGGAATGCTTAGACTGGCTTGTAAAAGAGGAAAGACAAGGAATTTTATAAATATTGAATATTATAATCCAACCCGGACATTTGAATATTTTGAATCTTATATTATATTATGTTATATTATTATTATTATTTTATTTATTATTATTATTATTATTTATATTTTTTAAAAGTAGATAAGGAGATAATTTGTTTTATTTTTAACACTATTTTATCTTAGTTATAAGTAAAATGCAGGACTATTTTGTTTAAACTCTTATTCTAATTTTTACTATTTTAAATTGGTTTGTTTTTTTTCTGATCTGAATTTATTTGCTGACATTGTAATTTTCTATTTCTAACTTTTATTTATTTATTTAATTATTATTTATTTAAGTATTTAGTCATTTTTAATATGATTTTGCAATTCTATTATTTTGTGCATACATGGAATATATGCCATTTTTATAAACACGGTATTGTTGCAAGCACATTCAAAAATAAATGTTTACCTTAGAACAGGTCCCGGCCTAGTTAGGTGACGTTGCCACTAGACCATGCGATGTATTCTTTTTTCTGCTTTTGACTCAATTTTGTAAGTATTTTTATGCATAATTCCTACGCTGAAATTGTTTACTGTTATTTATATTTGCACTACTTATATAAATAAATAAATAAATTGAATATTGTGTTAACGACTTGCATATTTTTTAGAGCTCCGACAAGCTAAATTGGCAGAAGAAAAAAAGCGCGTAGAAATGGAGGCGGTAGTCCTTGAGCTGAAAGAGCACACCAAAAAGTGGACTCCATACGTCGACTACGTGGACTCTGTGGTAAGATAATATTAAATTTATCACAGCTGTGTAAAATAAGATGTGTGGCCTATTTAGCCCATATGTGCAATAGATGATGGACCACAACGGGCGAACCCGTCACCGCAGGACGTTTTAACGATTCATCGTTCTATCGACCGTGCAGTGAGCGTAGAAGACTTTGGACATTACAAATCCGACGTCTAGCTACGCCACAACCCGCAAGAGACCAACGCCTTTACCGCGAGATAGCCCGTAATGTTACCTGGCGGGCCGACACTCGCGCCCTTGCTTCCAATTGTGACCAGATTTCTCCGGTCTCTCGATTGGTTCCGAGTTCGAGGTCGCTTGCGCGGTCCTCTCCCTTACGAAGCGGTGAAACGGTGTACACCGAATCTATCGCGGACCAAGGCGTCCTTTGCCCGAGTCTGAACCGGGATCGGATGGCCAATTGTCATTTCAAGAGCAGTCGCCGTAAGGTAGGCAACCACCCCCGCTCAATACAGTTCCCAGACTCCCCCGACTGTTAGTCGGAGAGCACAATCGATTGGCTTGCGCCGCTCGGTGCGCAGACCGTCCAGGAGCGCCAGAGGTTTGATTCCCAGGGGAGACTGGTTGACCCAGTGTCCTACCCAGGTTCGCACCCCATGCGTGGAGGCCATCGGATGGGTTTTGACCCGTGAGTGTGACCGACCCTGAACACATGGGTCATCGTGGCCACCTCATCATGGGCTCGTTAGCTCCCAGATGATGGGTGCAATAGCACCCTCCTATCTAAAGGAGAATTTCCACCCCTTGGGAGGCCACGGTCTTTCACTTCGATCAAGCCGGGAAACCACACTCGCCATTCCGATACATCATTCTTCTGTTTACACCCACTGTTTTACAGTCTATTCTGCTCGTTTATGGTATCAGACCCCCTCACTCATCAGGCATGCACCTTCGCTGCATTATTGCAAAACATTGTTGAAGAAACATTTATTTTTACACAGCCACTAACCAAATACCTCACCTTGCCCTCTCCTTTATCCTTCAACCTTATCATAAGTTACTGACATATATCTGTATAAGTTTATTTCAAATTTAACTTTACTACTTATTTGTGTATTGCACGGTGAAAATTAGGAAATATTTTATCAAATGGTTGACTGTAAGATATCGCCATAGCGATAAGTCCGCCATCTGTGCATAAATTGTTTTTTTTATAAAACCAGCGTAATATTCATTAAGTTATGTTTTTATAGCACGATAAAGTTATTCTATTCTATTCTATGGCCAAAAAAAGACGGGAAGGTGGAACGGGTAGAACCCCGCACTCCCAAGTAGTAGCCGAAAAAGCTCGCGTTTATATGATATTTCCCTCACTCGACCTAAATGATCATTTATGATAGTAGGTAGTTATTTTATTGCTACAAATTAAACGGTATCAATACAACATTAATTATTGTATAAACATCTCAAACGGAAGAAATTGTTGCATTTTAGTTTCCCGATCCACCAACCGACAAGAAGGAAAAGTGTTGTGAACGCGTTAAAATTGTTGATGGAGTTAAACACGTAGAAATCCATTGTGAACCCCTCTGAGACGATTAAGATCAGTTCCAGATGGAGTCTGTCTGGGTGTCTATCTGTCTGCCTGTGTATCTCTTTGTATTCCTCCAAGATAGCGCCCAAGCGCTTAATCCGATTCAGCTGAAATTTGGCTTGCAGGCATAATTAGGTAATGGCAAGAGTTGAAAAGGTCCTGGTTAAAATCGGTCCACCGCGCAGTAGTCATATTGCAATCTCGAAATATTAAACTTTGAGACTTGAAGTTTAGTACACAGATGCCTTGTTGGGACGAAATCCCATTGAATTTTCGCCGGTCAGTAGATTTGCGTAAACGATTGTAACGAACGTGTTAAATGCGTTGAATTCTCGCTATCCGCGCCCTATTTCTATCAGGTCAACCTCCTTTTCGACTGGACATCTCGCTCAAAATCCTTCCGACAGTCCTTGCCTACTTGACGGGAAAGTTGTACGGTGACACAACCGAGTTTTTATCAAGTTCCCCGCTAAGGCCAGTGCTATGGCGATTAGGGAGGAGTGAATCAGGTATATGAACTACAAAATATTCATATTCCAAAATATATATAATTTACAATTAAAACATCAAATAAAATAATAAACTAAATTACGTAAACCACAGAACGAAATTAAAATCTTATAAGATGATGTTTATTGTTCGATGTCGCCCAATCAGACGAAGCTTGTGATTGGGTAGGTGTGATTGTGATAAAATGTAAAGAAATAAAAAATACGTATGGCACTCGGAGACTGCCACGGTAAAGCTATTGCATAGCATTTTTAACAACTTATGCAATTATAATTATTTATTTTTTTTATTTTTTTTTATTTTTTCTGATATTAGATAACTGCGCTCATATCGCTATTATTGTTTATTAGCGTTATTTTACCTACCGCTAGATGGCGCAGCGCGCTCAACCTTTCTAAAACTTTTTTCAATAAATATAAAAAAATTGAGAAACAAAAACCAAAAAAGTTTTTTTCAGTTTTTTTTAATTTATTATGAAAAACTGATTATTTGCTATTACTGATTCACCCCCTTCAAGGAAGCCGGTAACTAAAAACTCACCTATTTAATCAATAATGATAGCAAGACATATATTGAATATTTTGAAAAGGAGGCACAAAAATAAATGTTGTATTTACTGAGCTTTTACTAATGGTCGTTCTTTGCTATTTCAGGTGGCTGAAGCTCTTGTGAAAGGGGCTAATATAAGCCTTGATTACTTTTTGGACCAAATGAACCATGATGCTGGGCCAAATAAGCCTTTCATCTTAGTACAAGTGACACTCGACAGGACATTATTAGGTTAGTCATCTTCTTATCCTTCTTTTTCAAACTATAAAATCAAAATGAAGAAGCTTGTATTCATTCAAATTACAGCATCTTCTTTTGTTTAATTTCTAATTGTATAGCTGTGCGCCGCGGTTTTTCTTCGATTATTTAGAAACAGTTTGGAGCACTTCGAAATAGACAATATTTTTAGTCAAATTTTCGTGTGGTATTCGTATTTTTATTTATTTTTTATTTATTTATTTATTTAATTTAACAATTTATTTACAAGTGCACAAGTATCACTAATAATCATATCAATAAAAAAATATATATATATATATATATATATATATATATATATATATATATATATATATATATATATATATATATATATATATATATATATATATATATATATATATATATATATATATATATATATATATATATATATATATATATATATATATATATATATATATATATATATATATATATATATATATATATATATATATATATATATATAATTAAAATTAAAATTAAAATTAAACACGGCCGATATGAGCATTAGCATTTAAGTACTGCTGCTGCCCAACTAAGTGCCAGGACTTGTTCCAGGGCAGCTAGCTCTCTAGTTTTTATATCACATATATTCGGCAATGAATGAAGAAAAAAATAAAAAGGAAAAGAAATATATATATTCCCGTCACCATTACAAATTATAACTAATAATCACTAACTAATGATCACAATAGGAAATAAAACACAAAAATAAATAATCGTGTTAATAAAATAAAAATAAAATACGTGTGGCACTCGGGGACTGCCGCGGTAAAGCTATTGCATAGCATTTTTAATAACTTATGCAATTATAATTATTATTATTTTATTTTTTTTATTTTTTCTGATATCAGATAACTGCGGTCTATCGGAAAACGTTGAAATTATTCCGAATCATCTGCGGCTTCGGAATAATTTAAACGTCTTCCGATAGAGTGCCGCGCACGATTTTTTTATTTGGTAAAGCAAAAAAACGGATTATTCAAAAAAATTCGTAGATAAAAAGATAGATAATTAAATTATCTTTAAAATGGTGCAGGTTTCATAATAATACGCCAGATAGTATTTGCGTTGTAGTCGTTTTTGTGTTCGGTTAGACCTAATTTCAAAAATTGATTACACTATGTAATATAAACAAAATCTAAAATATTCAAAGCTAAGAATATTAGGAAAATGTTCTTGTTTAACATATATTTTTTTCGAATCGTAAGCAGTACTCGTTTAGACGTAATTATCAGTTTAAAATCATTAATTTTCGTTTAGAAATTTCTTCATTCGGTCGCCGCGCTGGCCTAGGCCCGCGATAAAAGCTATGCAATAGCTTAAAAATAAAATAAAATGTCAAATGATATCAAACAATAGTCACCAAAATTTATGAATAAGTAATAGTAATAAATAAAAATAAAAAAAGTCAAAGAAAGTAATAATAATAATAAGAAATGTCAGGGATAATTGTCTCGGTATATTAATTTGTGGATATTTTGCAGGGCGTCATATTTTAGCCAGGAACCAATTTTGGCTTTAAAAGAAGAAGAAGACTTCGGCACATATATTTTTAAATCTTCATCTAGCATATTAAAGATCCTGGGGGCTATGTACACAAAATGCCTCTGCCCAAAAGTGGTCTGCATTCGAGGGACGTCAAAATGTATAGTTCGGGATTGCCGCGTACAGATTGTTTGCTGGGTTCTTATGTACTGGCTAACGCCGTAACCTGATCTAGATAAGGCATGAACCATTCGGCTCTTTTCGGTAACGTTCCGCTCTGGTAGGGCGGTCGACCTCGGCCCCGACCCACCGCCCTGCACCGGAATCCGGGACAATTGCGGCCCCATACATTTGCGGCCCTCTTTTAATTTTTCAAATAATGATAAAATTAAGTATTAAGTGTAAAGTAACTTGTATTAAGTAAGACATTTGCGGCCCTGGCCCTATTAATGTGATACAGGAATGCGGTGTCAGGCGAACCCGTCACCCCAGGCTGGTATAACAATATAGATCGTTCTTTTAGCCGTGGGATGAGCGTAGAAGACTTGGAGAAAAACAATCTACTGTCTAGTTTACAAGCCACCCGTTGGAGTACAACACCTTACGGCGAGGCACCGGGAAAGGTAAACAGCGGGTAGCCTCACCCCCTAACTACCGGTTTTGGCAGGATGTCTCCGTCTGGAATTAACCTTCAGGATACCTCCGTCCTCTCGACTGGTTTCGGGTCCGAAGTCGCTTGCGCAACCTCTACCTGTTGAATTACAGCGGTAATTCAGTTTGAATGTATCGCAGACCTAGGCGTTCTTTTCCCGTAGTGCCACACGAGGTCGAGTGGCTCAAGGTAATTTCAAGAGTGGCATGACAACAGGTCAACATCCACCCCCGCTGCTTAGGAAACAGTATATTTTCATAGTCTCCAGACCCCTTCAGAAATGAGTCAGAATGCACAGCCGATTGGCTTCGCTTACCGGTGCGCAAACCGTCCAGTGTCGCCGGGATGCAATCCCGCCGGGAGAAACTGTTCCACCAGCTCTGAGGCCTGGGAAACGGGAGTCTTACCCGGGGTAGCCTTTCACTCGAGGAGGCTTCTGAATAGGAGCTGAATGGTGAGTTGAGCCGATCCGAGAACAAAATGGATCTTGTGGCCCAAGCTGCACGAAACCGTTCACCACCGAGAAAACCTACAGTTGATTGTTTAAAATAGTAAAAGAAAAACTTACCCGGTGGTCTCCGAAACGAAAAAGCAGGTATCCCATTAATAGGGTCAGGGCAGCAAATGTCTCACTTTAATTTTATCATTATTCGAAAAATTAAGAGAGAGCCGCAAATGATCGGGGCCACAAAAGTACGGGGCCGCAACTGTCTAGAGACGGTACACCGTGTCGCATCGCCTGCCTGCGCTATTACTTCGATGTCGCATATTGCTCGGCTCCTAAGGCCTTAACGATGCTAAATAGCCTATGTTGTTAAATAGCCTATAACCTTCCTCGAGATTTGCGCTATCAAATGCAAAAAGATTTTTTTAAATCAGACTGGTAGCTCCGCAGATTAGCTCGTGTAAACAAGAAAACGAACTTTTCAGCTTATTTATTAGTATAGATATCTAAAGTTAGATATGAACGGCGATCGGCAAATTCACATGCTAGATCATCATCTTTGGGAGGCGAAGGGACATCATATTGTTGGTTGTGGGTATTTCGGTCATAGCTTTTAGCACTTCAGGCTTTTTACACGACTGCTGAACAAAATAGAAGTGTGATGTGTTTAGGGTCCATCTAAGCATGTTTTCCGTTTTTAATTTCAACATAACTTCTAAACGTTTGAACCGATTTAGAAGATTGTAATATTGTTAGACTCGTTATGTCATACCGAGTGCCATATGGTACTTTAACTATCGAAATTTTAAGTAATCAGTTGTCTAAATGTCCGAATGTTAATATATTAACATAAATATATTGTTTTTTGTGTCAAATGATAGGTCTGATCGGAATTATATATGTATCTATATGGATAAATACATAAACTACAAATATTTCATAAAAAACCGTAATAAAAATTATTATAAATACAATACTTCATTTTCTGTGACTTCGTATTCGTGTTTTTTATTCTTTTTAATATATTTACTTGTTATTATCATGTTTTTACTCAGTGTAGCATTATCTTTTTCAACCATATAGCATTTTGATATAGGTACCTACCTTTTCCGCATTTCACTGCTAAAACTGTTTCGTGATATATTTGAGTGTTAGTTAGTTAGTTAGTTAGTTTGTCTGGGCTTTTCCCCGCACTTGGCCTCTTGATTGGGCCGTTGTGCGTGACTCATGTTTCTATTTATGTTACTCCAGCCAACCCAGGCTGTCCCAGAAGGTTAGCAGCCTGTTTGGGTTGCTGGGTTGGGTTTGGGAGCTAACGGGCCCATGATGAGTTGGCCACGATGACCCATGTGTTCAGGGTCGGTCACACTCACGGCTCAACACCCATCCGACGGCCTCCACGCACGGGGTGCGAGCCTGGGTAGGACTCTGGGGGGCGAGAAACCAGTTTCCCCCGGGAATCAAACCTCTGGCGCTCCTGGGCGGTCTGCGCACCGTGCGGCGCAAGCCAATCGATTGTGCACTCCGACTAACAGTCGGGGGAGTCTGGAAACTGTATTGTTTCCTATAGAGCGGGGGTGGTTGCGTATCTTACGGCGACTGCTCTTGAATTGACCATTGGCCATCCTATCCCGGTTCAGAGCCGGGCAAAGGACGCCTTGGTCCGCGATAGATTCGGTGTACACCGTTTCACCGCTTCGTAAGGGAGAGGACCGCGCAAGCGACCTCGAACTCGGAACCAATCGAGAGACCAGAGAAATCTGGTCACAATTGGAAGTAAGGGCGCGAGTATCTCGAGCCGCCGGGTTTATTCCTGGCTAACTCGCGGTAAGGGGTTGGAATCTTACGGGTTGTGGCGTAGCTAGACGTCGGATTGTTATGTCCAAAGTCTTCTACGCTCACTGCAGGTCGATAGAACGACTAATCGTTAAAACGTCTTGTGGTGACGGGCTCTCCCGTTGTAGTTGACATCTCAATATGTTTGGGTTGCTACAGGTCTCCGGGACAGATGCTGGAGATTGTAGTATTTTTGCCCGTTGCTCTGCCACGCTCCTGCATTCCATGAGCACATGCTGCGGTGTTTCTTGTTCCTCCATGCATCCTCTGTATAGAGGGCTGTCTGTCACACCTATGGTAAACAGGTGTTTGTTTAGGGGACATTTTTGAATGTTAATAAGTAAATAAATCTGTGGCCATTTTGTAGGTAAATTTATATTACAGAGTACTCGTTACTTGAAGGCGGTATTTTGCTGATGATTTTACACTTGTTAGGAAGGGTGCAAAGTTTCCGTCAATTGGCTTTGCTTCGTTGCGATATATCAGGGGTACAAATTTGAATTCACAATTTGTTTTTATTTAAATATTTTTTTTTGCTACATTACATTACATTTGTAACTAATCATCAAATAAAACACTCTTGGACGTGTCACAGTATACTAGGTCGAATATATACACCTACTGTAAGTAAAAAATAGTGATTACAAGCTTTTAGCAAGATACTAGTCTATCTTTACTTATTTTAAAGACAAATTGAAAATCTAATGAGCTTAGTATCATAACTGAAAAAAATAATTTAAAATTGTCATGAACTGTATAGTTTTAAAAATGATGATTAAAACAGCTCAAAAAAATCTAAACAAAGAGTATCCAAAAATGACACAAGTAATTTAGAAAAAAAACAATAGAGTCAATAGTTGGCTACTTTTATAGATGTTTCTTTCAATTATTGTGGCTTTATGTAATATGAAAGCACTACGGTCAAACAATGACCCCATCTTTAAATAAAACGATTATTTAAATGAGTACAATATTTGAAAAATCATGGTCCTCGAAATGAGTCGGATCATAGAAAGGGTGGCCTATATAAGCATCCGCTTAATGTTTTTAAAATAATTTTATAACTTCCAGCTATTTAGAAGTGGTAGGGAATAGATTGTAGAATTATTGATTGTTTCTACTCCTTATTGTGAAATTTCACAATGGGCGGGTTTATTGTCATATGACAATCTTATACAAACAACCCTGAATAAGTAGCTTTTCTGTACTTATAAATTAGCTCATTTTTTAAAAAATAATTTTACGTCCTCCAGCTGTTTAAAAGAGGCAGGGAGTAGATTGTAGAAATATTGATTGTTTCTACTCCTTATTGTGAAATTTCACAATGGGCGGGTTTATTTTCATATGAAAATCTCTTACAAACAACACTGTATAAGTAGCTTTTCTGTACTTATAAATTACCTCGTTTTTTTAAATAATTTTACGTCCTCCAGCTGTTTAAAAGAGGCAAATTAAAGTAAAGTAAAGTAAAGTAAAAGGTATTTATTTCCAATACAACCATACAATTGTGTAGGAATGACAGTAATTAATCTTAAATTAGTTACTCAATTTAGACAAGAGATGATATACAATATATAGTTTTAAACTTACCAATTTACAAAAACATAGACTATATGATAACAGTTTACAACAAAACAATTAACGGTAAATAATATGTATTAGATTAAATGGGTAGATACGATGCTATGTATTTTCAAAATATTTTAAGAAGTCGTTATGGGCATACATGTTGATTTTAAGCAGATAGACTCGGATGGATCTCTTGAAAATATCAATGTTTTTAATTTCTTTTAATCTTTCGGGCAATTTATTGAAAAGTTTGAGGCCTAAGTATCGACTAGTCGCCTGGAACTTGGCAGTACGTGCTACGAACGGTTGGAGATATAGGGTTTTATTCCTGGTGTCATGCCGATGTACTTCCTCGTGGGATATGGCCGAGCTCTTATTGCAATAGAATTCGCAAAGAGCTTCTTGAGCAAAAATTGCATATACGGTCAATATCCCTAGTTTTTGGAAGTGTTCACGACATGACTGCCGTGGACCAATACCTACTATCGCACGTATGGCTCTTTTCTGGAGAGTGAATACACTGTTGATGTGTGCTGCATTACCCCATAAAAGAATACCATAGCGCAGGTGTGACTCAACTAGCGCGTAATAGGCCGATATTACTTCAGGCAGGCAGGGAGTAGATTGTAGAAATATTGATTGTTTCTACTCCTTATTGTGAAATTTCACAATGGGCGGGTTTATTTTCATATGAAAATCTCTTACAAACAACACTGTATAAGTAGCTTTTCTGTACTTATAAATTACCTCGTTTTTTTAAATAATTTTACGTCCTCCAGCTGTTTAAAAGTGGCAGGGAGTTGATTGTAGAATTATTGAATGTTCTACTCCTTATTGTGAAATTTCACAATGGGCGGGTTTATTGTCATATGACAATCTCTTACGAACAACCCTGTATAAGTAGCTTTTCTGTACTTATAAATTCGCTGTATATATAACAACCCTGTATAAGGTCGCTGAACTAATTACCTTAGCTAAAGCTCGTTTTCCAGTAAATATGTGTGAAAATGTTTTATAACACTAAGCTATTTCATAATAAAGTACGAAACCCTTTATATGCAAGCCTTACTCGCAATTGACCGGTTCGATTTTTTTTCTCCAGATTTAGCTTTCACACCAGCCCTGGACGAAGATCTGGAAGACAACATATTCGAAATGTTCGAGTCGGTGATCGACGATATTTACTACCAGGGATCTGTCTTCCCTAGAATCGCTACAGAAACGACGGATATTAACTATGATCGTACGTATGTTTTACTCATTACGCATAGATAATTCTTGAAGACGAAATGTGAACAAAATGAACATAAATAAACCGGTTTTGTCATCCCCAAGACTTTCCCGGCAGGTAGCCAAGGACTGATTTTATCTGAATATTTAATAAATAAAATCGATGAGCGCCCTCTCTCGGATGGCAGACGAATCCGTTTGGGTTTCGTTACACAACGACCTAGGGCGGCGGGGTTCTCTTCTCGGTTAGTCTCGTGCGGCTCGCCGTAATATTTGATTAAAATATATGACGGAATTTAATTACTTTAGTTTGTATAGCTATGGCGAGCTTGTTTAGCTATTTGAGGTCATTGTGACCCATGGGTCTAGGGTCGACCCAATTCACTGGTCAGCATTAATCCGGTACGCTCCTAGTAGAAATTCGAGCCCGGATAGGACTCTGTGACAGGTGGGTCATTTCCCCCTGAGAATCGTTCTTCGGGCATTCCTGGACGGTTTGCGCACCGAGTGGCGTCGACTGTGTACTCCGACAGATAACCGGGGGAGTCTGGACACGTCATTGTTTCGTATAGACCGAGGGTGTCTGGTTACATAATGACATCCGCCATTGAAACGACTGATCGGCTATCCAATCTCGCGTAAACAGTTGAGCAAAATATGCTTCGGTCTGCGATTATTCGCACGAATCGCCGCTTACATTAGGGAGAGAACCGGGTAAGCGATCTCGAACCTGTAACCAGTCTGGAGGCCGAAGAAATCCAGCCATAACTAGTAGCCAGGGCGCGTGGATGACATCTGGTTTATATACGCGGCGCCGCGCGAATTGGAATTGTCCCACGTCAGTAAGTCACGATGCTCATCCCACGGCTGAAAGAACCGATCATATATCGTTATACCAGCCTGGGGTGACGAGTCGCCCGTTGTAGTGGACACCTTCCAACAGCTTCTACATATATGAGATATTCCAATCAAAATTTCACAATGTGATATTGGCCCCACAAGGCATCGGTGTACCAATTTTTTTAGGTATCGAGATTGATATACGACTATTAGTGCGCCCCTAGTGGACCGATTTTAACTACAACATTTTCAACTCTTGCCACGACGAAATGATGCTGCATGCCACAATTCAGCTCAATCGGATTAAGCGTTTGGGCGTTATCGTGGAGGAATACACACAGAAACACATACACAGACACACACACACACACAGACAGACATACAGACAATCCGGAAATGATCCTAATCGTCTCAGAGGGTTCAAAATAGCGATTACAATAGGCACTTTCCCTCCTTGTCGGTTGGTGGACCGGAAAAGTAAAAAAATATTCCCGATCACTTCACTGTGCCTTGGCTTATAATTATTATACTAAGAATAAATAAAACTGTGACTATCATGTTTTTTGAAGAAAACTGTGACATACCATCTGCTGAACTCTCGCCGAGCGAGAAAAGCTGATATTTGACCGGTTTTATTTTTATTATTTTGTTTCTGCAGGCGAAATTGATGAAGACAACGACCTTAGAGAAAAAGATGACGCAATACTTGGAGAGGTGGAAGCAGCTGTCGAGGAGGTTTTCGTATATTTAGAGGTGATGCAATGTAGTGATTTATTTTTATTTTTTAAATTCTTAATATGAAGAAACAATGGTTAACAAGTATCCTACTAATATTATAAACGCGAAAGTTTGTATGTATGTATGGTTTTCTATCATCATTATCACAATTTTCCATCACCACGCGGGTGAAACCGCTGGGCGCAGCTAGTATGTGTATATATATATATACTAGATTCGCCCCGCGGTTTGACTCGCGTGGTGATGGAGAATTGTGATAATGATGATAGAAAACTATATATCTTTATAAATTATAGCCTATGTGTTATTTTGATGCGTAAGCTATATTATTGTAAAGTTTCATCAAAATCCATTCAGTAGTTTTTGCGTGAAAGAGTAACAAACATCCATACATACATTCTTACAAACTTTCGCGTTTATATAGTAGTAGGATAAATAAGTATATATATATATATATATATATATATATATATATATATATATATATATATATATATATATATATATATATATATATATATATATATATATATATATATATATATATATATATATATATATATATATATATATATATATATATATATATATATATATATATATATCTATTATATATATATATATATATATATATTCCATTTTGGAACACAAAGAGCACAACGAATCCACAAAATAAATGGCAATTGATGACACTGCTCTGTTGGTGAGGCAAAAAATAAAAAAACGTGTGGCACTCGGGGACTGCCGCGGTAAAGCTATTGCATTGCATTTTAAACAACTTATGCAATTATAATTATTTATTTATTTTATTTTTTCTGAAATCAGATAACTGCGCTCTATCGGAAAACTTTGAAATTATTCCGAATCATTTGCGGCTGCGGTCGCAAATTATTCGGAATAATTTAAACGTCTTCCGATAGAGCGCCGCGCACGATTTTTTTATTCGATAAAGCAAAAAAAACGGATTATTCGAAAAAAATCGTAGATAAAAAGACAGATAATTAAATCATCTTTAAAATGGTGCAGGTTTCATAATAATACGCTAGATAGTATTTGCGTAGTAGTCGTTTTTGTGTTCGGTTAGACCTAATTTCACAAATTAATTACACTATGTAATATAAACAAAATCTAAAATATTCAAAGCTAAGAATATTAGGAAAATGTTCTTGATTAACATATATTTTTTTCGAATCGTAAGCAGTACTAGTTTAGACGTAATTATCAGTTTAAAATCATTAATTTTCGTTAAGAAATTTCTTCATTCGGTCGCCGCGCTGGCCTAAGGCCCGCGATAAAAGCTATGCAATAGCTTAACAATCAGATTGGAATCATGATCGATACTTTGAATTTGTATTAATGATGCTGAGTATGCTGCTTCCAACGAAGAATTTAAACAAACGATGCAAATTTCAAACAACTGTCAATGAAAATTACCTATGTTAACGCCATCTGCTGCCAAATGAACAAATTCGTGGCAAGACGAAGTTCGCCGAGTCCCCAATAGTTTTAAATATAGTAAAATGTTTAGTAGAATGTTTAAAATGAATGTAGAATGTTTCAAAATACAACGAAGTTACATATTTTCAGAAATTCGCTGTGTATACCCCTCTATGGGAACAGGATAAAGACAAGACTTTAGAAAATTTTAAAAAATACGGAAAGGTCTACACACCTGAAGAGATCGACCACATGGTGTTCGTATCGGGTGAGCCGCCCGAAGAGAATATTCCCACATTGGAGCAGTTTAAAACGCAGGTGGGAAACACTTTTTTGTTTAACAGAAACCGACTACACCCGTACCTAAAGCATGACCAGCCAGTGGGCTGGACGCATCTCAAGCCCCGAATAAGCGCATTTCGCGTGTTGGGTCAAATCCCTTGCACAGAGATGCGTATCACTCAAGAATAAAATTGTATCACGAAATCCGCACAGGTGACATTATAATCATAATAATCATAAGTTTTTTATTCAAAATAGTACGAAATCGTAACTTTTTGACGTCAATAATGCATAAGTACAAACATACATAAATGATAAAAAATTAAGATATTGTGACATTATAACAAATTATTGTGATATATAACGTGATATTAATAATCGTAACCATTTTATTTCCAAGGGTCTTTGTCGTCTAGATAATCATTTATTTTATAGTAGCCCTTTGAGTACAACTTCTTCTTAATAAATGACTTAAATTGTATCACAGATAAATTTTGCATTTTTACTGGGACTTTACTGTAGAAGCGTATACATTGCCCTTTGAATGATTTTGTGGTTTTGGAGAGTCGACTTTTATGGTCAGCAAGTTTATTTTTATTTCTAGTATTGACACCATGCCTATTAGAGTTTTTTAAAAACAGTTCTTTATTTGTATGCACATACATTAAGTTTTCATAGATGTAATGAGATGCAAGTGTCAAAATATTGATTTCTTTAAATTTTCCGCGTAACGACTGTCTAGCACCCAATTTATAAATAGCGCGGATGGCTCGTTTCTGTAGTATAAATATTTTCGCCAGACAATACTGTGGTATTTCTCAATTCCGTGTTGTCATCACTGTCAATAAATCAATCTATACTAATATTATAAAGAAGTAATGTTTGTAAGTTTGCAAGTTTGTATATTTCTAAGTTTGTAAGTTTGTAGTTTTGTAAGTTTGTATGTAAGGGGTAATCTCTGAAACTACTTCGAAACAAAACATAAAATTATTTCAATGATCCAATTATAATAATCAGTTATAATAGTCATTCGTTATCAATTGTTCGTTATGAGTCATAAAATAATGTCTCATAAAATATCAATAAGAAATAATAAAAATCAGAAATAATAATAGAAATCAGAATAACCAAATTTTTTTTTTTAGATTTAATACTTTATTCATTTATTTGTTTGTACATTTAGCCCCATTGTTATCAATGTTATAAGTAACTCGGAAAAATTGAACACCGAAATGCAGCTAATGCTCAGTGCCCACCTAACTAGGACTTAAATGTCCCGTATCTAGGCGGGTCAGAGTAAATAATTGAAATAAGTAAAACAACTTACGTAACAATTAGCCTAATTAAAGTAAAAAAAACCTTTTTATTTTTATATTCAATGAATGTGCTTAATTAAAATTGAATAATATATCAGAATAAATAAATAACATAGGTAATACAATATGGCAAATACACATATACGTAAATACGATTTTAATAAATAATAGATGCTATATGGTATAAACATATTTATAATTAATTAAAATATATAAATACAATTTTAAAAGCAGTATTTAAAAAAAACATGAAATAACATAAATAAAAATATGATACTATTAATATATGTATAATAATGTATATAAATATACAATATTATTTTTAAATTAACCGTTATACATACGCTTTACAAACCAAGTTTTCAGATTTAGACCTCCCTAATTCAAATAACCATTTATTAATTTTGTCTTTAAACTCTTGATCGTTCTTTATGTGTTTCAATTTTTCCTCTATGTCATTATATAGTTTGGGACCAATGAAAAAAGCTTGTCGTTGTGCAAATGTTGTTTGCACTCGAGGAATAAGGAAATTTTGTTTCCGTGAACTCCGAGTATTGAAGTTTTGCTGACTTTGATCATATCTATCTTTGTGTTTATGAAAAAATATTATCACATATTTAATAAACAATTGCTTGACGTCCAGAACTTTAGACTCTTTGAAAAGACGCTCTGACGGGTAGTCATTAGGTTTCCTATAAATTATCCGTAGCAGTAGTTTTTCCGTCTTTATTAGTGGATCCAGGGCCTGTTTCGTGCAAGCACCCCACCCTACAATTCCATAAATCATAAGACTTTGGCATAGAGACATGTAGGTGATTTTAATTGTTTTCCGAGATAATACATTGCGCAGTTCACAAAAAACATATATTAGTTTCCGTAATCGATCCGAGAGTTGAATTATCTGCTTAGACCAATTCAGCTTAGAATCCACATTTATTCCCAGATATTTTATATTATCTACAACACTTAGTCGTTCACATGAGCATGTGCAGTCTTTAAGGCAATTGTGAGAGTGGATTTTGAAGAAGCTGGAGATATGAACTGATCGTAAGCTAAAGTTCATTACTTTGGTTTTCGATGAATTAATTGTTAAAATATGTTTATTTAGCCACTCACTAACGGTATCCAGAGTATTTTGTAATTTAAGTGCGACTTCTGCCGAATTAGTCGCTTCTGTTAATAAGACCGTATCGTCTGCGAATGGGATGACTTTCGCATTAAGTTGGAGTTCACATAATTCATTAATATATATTAGAAACAGGAGTGGCCCTAGCACACTTCCTTGTGGAACGCCATATCTTATATTTAGTTTCTCACTGATCTGTCCATTTATTGCTGTTACCTGAGATCTGTCATCCAAGTAGCTTCTAAACCATTCCATGGATACCCCTTTAACTCCAAAGCTCTCCAGTTTTTTACAGAGAATCGGGTGAGACACCGTGTCAAATGCTTTCGATAGGTCGAGGAACGCTGCCATAACTTTTCTCCCCTTATCAATATTTACTGATATATATTGGGTAACAGCGTTAATTGCATCTTGCGTTCCTCGACCTTCTCTGAAGCCGAATTGGTTAGTTGAAAGGAGCCCCTCGGCCTCGACGTGTTTTATAAGCCTCTTTTTTACAATTTTTTCGATTACTTTCGAAATTATTGAACTTTCGATTACTTTCGAAATTACCTTAACAAAACATCTAATTAAATCAATAGACAATAATGGTACACCTAAATAATAACAATCTGCCAAGCAATTGTTCCCGGTTTCGATGACTTCCAGGAATGTAGGGTTCTAATAGACTCGTTAAAACACATCTTTATCAATCGATTGTGCATTCTGACTAACAGTCGGGGGAGTCTGGAAACAGTAGTGTCTCCTATAGAGCGGGGGTATTTGTTCACCTTACGGCGACTGCTTTTGAAACGACCATCGGCTACCCGATTCCGGCTAAATAGCCGGACAGAGGAAAAGGCCATGGTAAAGGCAAAGGAGGTGGCCTTTTTGAGGAAACTTTAAGGACACACTTGCGGCCGACCAACATAACCAACTGTTAGCAATATGGTTGACTCATCACGACAAAACTACCCGACAATGAAATACATTACTATCGACAGTCAGCATTTTTTAGAAGAGCTTGTATGTGGACGGTTTATATGAACGATTCCCGGAATTTATTTGACTGTATGTATTGTTTTAGATTGACAAATACAGTTTTCTGTACGCCGAATGCGAAAAGGTGGAAGTAGAGAACCTAATTCGCGGCTGGCTGCGGCTGGATATGGTGAAGCTGAAACAGGCTCTGCTGGCGCTGATAAGAGAGTGGGAGGAAACGTTTAAACGGAATCTAACCAACGAAGTTGATGAAAGGTAATTGAAACCACTGTATTTTATATTTGTAAGCTAGCAAGTCTTCGGGCTTGATACACAAAATTAATCGGATATAGTCCGTCATCTTATACCTTAATAGGTATTTATTTAAATATTATACTTGTTATTTTTATTACTTTTGACATAACCAAGGGTAGGAACTCCTATCAACTGGTTTAAAAAATTAATAAAAAATACGTGTGACACTCGGGAACTGCCGCGGTAAAGCTATTGCATAGCATTTTTTAACAACTTATGCAATTATAATTAATTATATATTTTATTAAGCTATTGCATAGCTTTTATCGCGGGCCTAGGCCAGCGCGGCGACCGAATGAAGAAATTTCTTAACGAAAATTAATGATTTTAAACTGATAATTACGTCTAAACGAGTACTGCTTACGATTCGAAAAAAATATATGTTAAACAAGAACATTTTCCTAATATTCTTAGCTTTGAATATTTTACATTTTGTTTATATTACATAGTGTAATTAATTTCTGAAATTAGGTCTAACCAAACACAAAAACGACTACTACGCAAATACTATCTGGCGTATTATTATGAAACCTGCACCATTTTAAAGATAATTTAATTACCTATCTTTTTATCTACGAATTTTTTCGAATAATTCGTTTTTTTTGCTTTATTGAATAAAAAATTCGTGCGCGGCGCTCTACGAAAGACATTTAAATTATTCCGAATCATTTGCTGCCGTAAATGATTCGGAATAATTTCAACGTTTTCCGATAGAGCGGAGTTATCTGATATCAGAAAAAATAAAATAAATAAATAAATATAATTGCATAGCTTTTATCGCGGGCCTAGGCCAGCGCGGCGACCGAATGAAGAAATTTCTTAACGAAAATTAATTATTTTAAACTGATAATTACGTCTAAACGAGTACTGCTTACGATTCGAAAAAATTATATGTTAAACAAGAACATTTTCCTAATATTTTTAGCTTTGAATATTTTAGATTTTGTTTATATTACATAGTGTAATTAATTTGTGAAATTAGGTCTAACCGAACACAAAAACGACTACTACGCAAATACTATCTGGCGTATTATTATGAAACCTGCACCATTTTAAACATAATTTAATTATCTATCTTTTTATCTACGATTTTTTTCGAATAATTCGTTTTTTTTGCTTTGCGGCGCTCTATCGAAAGACATTTAAATTATTCCGAATCATTTGCTGCCGCAAATGATTCGGAATAATTTCAACGTTTTCCGATAGAGCGCAGTTATCTGATATCAGAAAAAATAAAATAAATAAATAAATATAATTGCATAAGTTGTTAAAAATGCTATGCAATAGCTTTACCGTGGCAGTCCCCGAGTGCCAAAAGTATTTTTTTTGTTCTATCTTCTATTAAAAGGGTTGATCTTCTATGAAAAGGTATTTTAAAGAAACGTCATTTCTGTTAGTTGGCAATGCAGCGCCAGCGACTGGCCAACTACTGCCTTCGGCAATTAGACTAGGTCAAAACCGCTTCCGCAGGTGGCGGGGGATTGAACTGACTTAAAACTTTATACCGGGAATATTGAAGCCTGCATTAATGGGACAGCACTGTACTGACTTAAAATCAATTTACACTATGGCAGTACTGGGTCAGCAATAACTTGTCATGAATTTGATGTCAGTAACAGACACAGTGTAAATCAGCCTTCATATATGTATGATAAAACCTCGAATTTTCTCTTTACATCTCGTTAAATATTTATTTTCGAGATTCGGATACGCTTCCTTAGAGTCAAATTATTATTCTGGGCGAAAGACTTATGATGAATATGTAATATACATCATTCAGAAAATGCATTATAGGATAACCGTAAACAATTGCAACAATACACATTAGAATAGAAATAAACAGAGAAATGGACATAAACACGGTTAAGGCACAACCAGAGCTGTCAAATACAACGGGCGAACACGTCACCTCAGGAAGTTTTAACGAAATTCGACCGTTCTATCTCCCGTGAGGTGAGCGCAGAACAAAATTCGACTTAGGACAAAAACAGTCCACCGTCAAGCTCCGCCACAAGCCCGTAAGAGGCCAACGTCTTATCCGCGAGATAGCCAGGTATGTTACCCAGCGGGCCGACACTCGCGCTCTTACTACCAGTTGCAACCAGATTACTCCGGTCTCCAGACTGGTTACGAGTTCGAGGTCACTTGCGCGGTCCTCTCCCTTAGAAGGGTTTCCAAAACGTGCTATGGCACTGAGTAATCTAATACGCAATATAATCAATGCGTGTATTTATTGAAAGTGGTTTTCTAATCAGTGGTGTAATTTTCAGTTTGCTGGAGATCAAGACATTGATAGACACGGCCACAGAAGTGCTGTATTTGGAACTGAATCAGGATGATCTTGATAACCTGCTGAAGGTTATTGACGTCCTGGAGAAGGTAAAAACTACCGAAGCGACACTGACTCGCGTTAAGGAAATCATCGATGTCCTGCAAACTTATGGAGTGACTTTTACGGAGGATGTATTCGCAGTGGTAATTACTCCAATCTCCTATTTGTTTAACCCTTTAACTGCCAAACCCGAGTCATCTCGGGCTTGTCGCTGTACCACTATTGCCAACCACGAGTATTCTCGGGCGACGTGGAGTTTTCATATGAAAGCCAATTACTTTGGCAGTTATTGACTTGCAGTATTTTGTAGGGTGATGATTGAAACGAAACAGAAAGTTAGTATAATATTTGTAATTACGGCAAACACATAGAAAGAAATAAACAACTACATAAATTAGCAAATGAATATTTTATCTAAAAATATCGAACTAAAACTGACTATAATATATCTAATACCGTACATATTTGTACCTTTTAGGATATTTTAATTTTTTGTATAATATTAAAATTATATTTTATTTAAATTTTGTTCGATTTTATTTTATTTACAGAAATATTTATTTATAATTTGATAGTTTCAAATCAGCTTGCATTAGTATATTTATTTGATTGATTCTATGATTTTTGATTATACTGTCTTAGTTTTAAATATATTTTATTTTGGTTTCATGACTTTATTCAATTTAATATTTTATTTTATAATCTCAGATCTCAAGCGATCCAGTTAGGTTAGGTTCTATTAATTTGTATCTGTAACTACGGTTTTTGAGAGAATAAAGGATTTGATTTGATATAGTCAATGATATCATCTGACTACTAATTTATTTTCATTACAGTTGGAAAGTTTGGCTGAAAAATGGAAATCGTTGCAACGGATGATTATAATGGCTAAGTCGACTATTAATCCGTTGATACAATATCACGGTACTCTGACATCCGCCAGGGTCAACAACATCAATCTGCAAATGGAACAGTACCTGACAATAGTGAAAATGTTGCCGGTAATTATTATTCTTTGTTTTTCTTATTATTTTTTCTATATATTTATGCCCTGCGCTTGCCAAACTTGTAAATGGTAGATCAAGGTTCAAAGATCAAATTTTTCGTAATGACTGTTTGACTTAATTAGTGTATAATAAGTTTAAAAACACTATTCTTGGCTTGTCCCGACAAATAGGGTAGTTTTTAAATAACACAGGATCGTCGTAAGTTGGCGAATAGTCTGTCTGTCCGAAACAGATTGTCTGTGTCCTCTGTTAGATCTCTAGTAATCATTCAGTAAAATCTAAAAGACGTGACAAGCCATGATTTCTACAAAACAATTTTTAAAAGACGCCAGGTGCTTCATATCTGGAGTTGACAATTGTATGAAATAATAGTTAGGAAAACTCCACACGACCCTTAGAGCACATCTATTCAACCTTGGCTTGACTGAGAGCAAGGACTGCTGAATATGTGGCGACGAACCTGGAGACAGCATACACATCGTTGGTCGCTGCCCAGGCCTTGCCGCAAAAAGACACAGTTTACTGGGACGAGCCTTTCTCGAACCCAGCGATCTGCCCAACATGAAGGTCAGTGATCTACTTGGACTGGTAAGAAGTACTGGGCTACTAGCTGACCACTGACCTAGCCACAAAGTGGGTAGTTATAAAAGATCTTACAGATCCAGATAACATGAAGGGCTGGAAACAAGCCCCTCATTCCGTTTACTACTACTACTACTAGGAAGTTAAAATATCTTTTTTAAACATTTTTTTTTTCCTAAAATACTTTTTTTTGTTATAACTAGTTGTTTATGTTTGAAATACTAGTCGATTGCTTCAAGTTGAAATGAGACTGATTAACCAGTTGAACTAGTTCAACTTGTATGCTTGTGTGTCGGGTGTGCGTCTGCAGACCGGCCGTTACCACCTCTTGCAGAGTTCAAGGTGTCGACGGTCGAATTTATCGATATTTAATTGTCTAATCGGAATCAGGCTTACGTCATTCGACAGTTTTTTATGGGATTTTTGAATAATAATGTTGTTTGCTTAATTTGTTTATTTGCTCATTTTCAAGATATTTGGGAAAATCTAAAGTTGCAAGCCTAAGGTGTGTAATTTGTAGTGGTAGCGCGTTGTTGTTAAACAAACGTAGATAGTGTGGTTCTACTTGTTTTAGAGATACAGGTGTCACCGAGATCTGAAAGATGCTGTGGATTTGTACATAGAATATACAACTAAATATACACACATTCATTATTGTAATATATAGATCAGTGGTCCCCAAAGGGTGGGACGCGGAGCACTAGGGGTCCGCGTCAACTAAATCTAGGTCCGCGAAACAAAGTTTCATGATCATGAGGGGAAAACGTCATATAGCGAAGCGTGATGTTTTTTTTTAATTTTATGTCCTCCAGCTGTTTAAATTTTGTAGGGAGTAGATTATAGAATTTAATGCTAAGCTACTTGTACATTAGCATTAAATTCTATAATCTACTCCCTACAAAATTTAAACAGCTGGAGGACATAAAATTAAAAAAAAAACATCAAAGAGATGCTGATAGGCCACCCTTTCTATAATCTGGCCGAATTTGAGGGCCATGATTTTTCAAATATTGTGCTCATTTAAATTACTTAAAAAAGAAGAGCCTTATTGTCTGATTATTTTATATGGTCTTATATCTGTACTTTTAGTTTAAAATGCATATCGTAGATTTAATTTGATTATTTAACATTTTACTGACAATTTGAATATTACGATAAAAAATTTTACTACGTATCTTTTCGAATCACTAACTACTTCAAATATTAAACTTCTATTTTGATTATTTATATTTATAGTTTGACAATCTAGTAGTTAATTCTTGACTAACTATGTATGTTCAGTAAAGAGTAGTAACGAAACTTACTACATAACCCAATTATTTTGACACGTCCAAGAGCGGTCTTTAGCCGTCAATTGGACACTACGAAAATGTAATGTAATGTAATATAATGTAACGTGCAAGCTACATACACCACTCGAGCGCGTGCGACGCAACGAGCTCGCGCGTGCGAAGCTGATTCGTAATACATTTGGTATTGCTGTGGAAGTGTGTGCAGAAGAAATCCAAGAAGAGCATTTAAACTATTAAAATAATATGATCTGTAAAAACTTGTTTGATTCAGTTTCTCTTGAAGAGTTCTGGTATAAAAAAGCAATTTCATTTCCTACAGTTCAGAGACTCGCCTTGCGATATTTTATGCTCGTCTTGACATTTTATCGATTTGAATAAGGATTAAGATCAACATAAGAAATCGATTGGAATCAATTGGTGACATTCATGTATCTCTGAACAACAGTATCACTCCCTGAAACTCATAACTTGTAAAAAGGATTCATGCTCAACAATCACGTATATATTGTTGAAAATTTCTTCAAAATATTATTGCAACTTTAATATTTAACAAAAAGTAAAAAATAATAGTTGATTTACGAATACGAGTTTTTATTTTGAACCTTAGGGTCCCTGGATTGAACAAAAAAGTCCTAGTGATCCCTGGCCAAAGAAAAATGGAGACCACTAATATTTAGATGGATCTCTCAATGTTTTTAATACCGCCTAAACGAAATCGATGTAAATAATATTTGATCTTTGGTCTCCCTGACAATTTTAACAAATAACATAACCTGTAATAAAAGGCAATAGCCTATTATTGAATCGTATTACCTAAGAATTTATACTTTTATATTATTATTTCAGTTGCCAGGAGGAGAGAGTGAGGAAATCTATCAACAAATGGATAATGCAATGAATAAATTAAATTCCTTCGATGCTACTGTAGCCTCATTATCAACTTATTGTACTTTATTCAAAAAACAGCTTCCGGATAAGAAGCTCATTAAGGAAGGCAAACGTCATCTGGACATGATTAAGGTAATATATTTACAGTCCGTAGTGATAAGGGTATTATTTCGTGGGACTTTTTTGTTTACTGTGATCGTTCGTTAACGCATACGGGCCAGGTTACGACACGTCTCTACAAAAGTATGCGGCCTGGGTGGCTTTGAGCAGGTGGGTCAGTTTCCACCGGGCGATGTTCTTCGGGTGCAGCTAGGTGGTTTGCGCATCAGCCAATCGACTGTGCAGTCGGGAAACCGATTTGCTGGGAAAAGTAGGTGGTTGTTGACCTAATGTCTGCCGCTCTTGAAACGACTATTGTTCGCCCGATCCCTAATGAAAAGACAGGTTAAGAATGCCACGGTTCGCGATTAATTCCCACCGAATTACCGCAACATTCGGCAGAGGCCGCGCAAGCGACTTCGATCCGTGGCCAGACTAGAGGCTGGAGGAATCCCACCAAATCTGGTAGCTTCGCTTAAGGCGTTGGCTTCTGACGGGTGAGTTGGCGTAGCTATACACTGTGAGTTGGCGGCGTGCAATGTGAGTTGGCGGTGTGAACTGTGTTGTTCCTAAGTCTCTACGCTCACTCCAAATAATGATCACATGTCGTTATAGGCTCATGGGGGCGATGGGTTCACCCGTTGTAGATGGCACATTGAAAATATTATGATACTAGATGACCCGGTGAACTTCGTACAACCTAAAATTTATTTGATTGTAACTCTTCATAAGCGTTTATTAATCCTAATGAACCTTCCAAATCTAATTCATTGAAATCTCTAATAGGGCCGAATCATGTACGGTTTGAGTTTCGTTTGGTGATTAAATGAAAGTCGTTTATGATTGAAATAAATTCAATGTATTTAATTTACATTATAATATATAAATGCAGTTCACATTTAACACAAAACATTCTGGTAAAATATGTTTTTCGTTTTGTTTTCCGACGCGTAAATAAACAAAAATTATGGCTTTCCGACCGATGGCTTAGCGAACACGGGACATACAGTTGTCCATGCGCGAAATACGGAAATTCCAAGTTAATTCCGCAAACTTCCAACACGCGTGATTTGTCATCGTCGTCATCGATTTGAAGGCCAGACGCACGGGGAATCTAAATTCCGCTTTCCAGAATTACCAAGTGTACAACTGTAGATTGTCTTTCGTATATCGCAAAGGAGAAGATGCGCCAAATCGCCTCGTTGCTGCTGACATAGCGACACGTCTGATACTGAGATACACCTTGTTTGAATTCCTCACAGCGAAAACAGCCATATCGCTTTATTTTACGTATTTGCATATGTAATTTATCGAGTTGATGAAGTTGCAGTATTCCACATTGATTTGCGCTTTAAAAGCCGTGGACAATAAGGCACAATCTAACGATTGACCACATTTACATCTTGCCCTTTGACCTTCACAACTGCAGATCGCCCATTGTCCGCAACTGTTCGGCGACGATACAATGGGTATCCGTCATTGCCTGTGATGGTGTTAGCAATCAGGTCTCTCGGGTAACGCCTGGAACAGTTACTATCGAGCATACAGGGCGAGATGTTGTTATAAACTTAGCGAAGTCCATAGATCATATTCTTAGGCACCACTGCAAGCGATTTCGGATTAACAGCTTCATCTTGTATTTCGGCCGAGATGATGGAATCATCTCACATCAGTGCGGTTTGCACTTGAAGTAGCTTGCCGTACATTTGACTGACTTCGTCGACCTGTGTTATCTCTTTTCTCGACATTGTAATGGACACTGTAAAACAACACGAAATTGTGTTCACGCTCACTCAAATCGATCGAAATTTCCATGAGGTCTTTACAGTATTGAAATCCCCAAACTAAGTCCAAATTCGTGATTACGTCATTAAAAAGAATGGTTGTGTCACCCCAGGACTTTCATGTCAAGTAGCCATTAACGTAATTCATCTGAATATTAATATCATTAATCCTACAACAACAACCCACCGCACCCCCAACCTAGCAACACCCTTTAAATCTCGAAAATCGAAATCGACTTTGACTTCGAATTCGACTTTTCGACTTTCCCGACTTTTTCTACTCTTTCGACTTTTTTACTTTTTCGACTTTTTTAACTTTTGCGACTTTTCCGTCATTTTCGACTTTTTTACTTTTTTGACTTTTTTGACTTTTTCGACTTTTCCGACTTTTTCGACCTTTTCGACTTTTTCGACTTTCGACTTTATTGAGTTTTTTTTATTTTTTCGACTTTTTTTCTAACTTTTTTGACTAATTTTACTTTTGACTTTTTCAACTTTTTCGCCTTGTTCGACTTTCTTGACTTTTTCGGCTTTTACGACTTTTTTGACTTTTTCGAACTTTTTGACTTTTCCAACTTTTCCGAATTTGCGTCTTTTCGACTTTATCGACTTTTTTGACTTTTGCGACTTTTACGAGTTTTTTGACTTTTTTGACTTTTGCATTTTTTGACTTTTCGACTTTTTGAAATTTTACACATTGTACGGAATGAATAACAGTTATGGATAGCGCAGCTGTCAAACAATACGATCGCCGCGATAGCCATCTAGAAAGTGGCCAATGTTCCCAAAATGACTAATTTCGATTTTTTCGATTTTCAGTTGTTTCTTTGAGTTTTTCCTAAATATATTTTTTTAAAACCACCCCTGAATCAAGCCAAACAAAATAAAAGAAAAAAATGTTCAAATCAATCGAGTCATTTCCGAGATCCTGCGAGACTAACGCACGGCGATTCATTTTTATATATAAGAAGATATGCCATGATATGGCAGCTAACGGTTCCATGCAGCTTGGTCTATTACGACCTGCTCGTTATCTTAGGTCGGCTTAATTCACGGTTTAACTTCTATCCGGTTCACTCCCCAAAGAGGGACGAACCTGGAAAGGGCTCAGTTTCCCTTATCACGGCTGTGTCGTGACATGGGTTTGGATCCTCTGGGGGACGATCTCGGGCTCTGCTGGTCGGCTTGCGTATCGTGCGGCGTTAGCCAATTGACTGTGCACTCCGTCGAATAGCCAGGGGGGTCTGAGAATGACCTCATTAATTTCCTAAACAGAGTAGCTGGTTGATGACCTGATTTCAACTACTCTAGAAACGACCCGTTTGCCACCCGATCGTGAGTGGTAGACGGACTGAATTACCGCTAACATCAGGTAGAAGCCACGCAAGCGAGTTCGAACCTGCGACCAGACTGGAGGACAGGAGAAACCTGAAGTTAGGTCCACCCGCCGGGTTCTATTGTCAGTTCCTCGAGGAAAGGTGCTGGACTCTCACGGGCATCTTGGCTTAGTTAGACGATGGACTGTCTCGTCCCTGGCTCTCTGCGTTCACCCCACGTTTGAAAGAATGATCAATATCGTTATACCTCCTGGGGGTGGCGGGTTCGCCCGTAGTAGCTGACAACTACAAAGTATTACGATATGCACCTATTTTGATTAAAGAAAGAAATATTATTTATTTCACAGCAACTGACAGACTACTATCACCTTGCCAAATCGACAGTAAATGTATGGAAGGAAACGCTGTGGCATAAAATTGACGTCGAGTCAATGATTACAGACTGTAAGAAATTCTTAAAGAATATTCGCAGTCTCGACAAGGAGGTTAAAACACAGTAAGTATCGATTGAAACATTGAACAGATTTTGTTTTGTATTTTTGTTAGATACATCAATATAGAAATGGCCGTCTGTCTACAGGCAGCAATTGCTTCTGGGTCTAAAGTTAAAATTTCCTGAAAAGGTAACGTCATTAAAACCTACAATGGCTAGTTAAAAATAAACTTAATAAGATTGTGTTTTGAACAACAAGATTGCACACATAATAGAGTAGGTATAGCAAGGTGGGCATATTGCCAAGTAGCAATATCTAACGACCATTCAGCCAGAAATATTGAGACTAAATATTTATGTTGGCAAACTAATACATAACACAATGTGTTTTTTGTAGTGGTCATAATAAATAAGTAAAATTACGTAATAAATAAAATAAAACAAAAATTAGTCTACTCAATAGCGAAGAGAGAATGGGATTTTATAAGCAAGGCAGGGTATTTATACGTTAAGTTAATGTATCTTGATAGGTTTTTGAAAAAGCGTACAGGTTTTCAAGTTGTCTCAGGGGCAAAAGCACGGAGTTCCATATTCGGACAGCCTGCACTGCAAATAGCTTAATCTGACGTAACTAAAGCTAGGTTTTCCTAGAAGCGCGTCTTTTGAGTTGTTTTAGACGTCATATAGCTCAGCGCAGTAGGCGTACGCCCGTAGCCCGTACGCCATACGGCGCATTAGCCGCGCCGTGGAAAAAACGTGAGCTAGAGAGCTGAGCTAGAGAGATCGCGGAGAGCCGCGACACGGTTTTTACCACGCTTTTATTAGGTCGACCTGTATGTAACTAACTATGTAATGGTATTTAAGGTAACTAATTTAACCATCTTCCAAGGATCGTAGCGTCATAAAAATTGGCAGCTGTATGTAGTTCTGATGACAATACAATAATATGGTACTGTCGAACTGATCTGATGATGAGTCGGAAGATATGAACTGGAACTTCATGATGGAACATCGTATCATAGCCGTGTTGGAAAAGCCGTGTTGGACTTGTTAGAAACGTCTTGGAATGAAGTTTGACCACGATTAGGTTTCAAGGTCTGATGGTGAAGCCGGAAGATAGGCACTGGCATTCCATGATGGAATATCGTATCATAGTCGTCGTGTTTGCACTTGTGAGAAAGGTCACGTAATGGACTTTGAACACGATCACGTTTCAAGGTTATAACAAACCTATTATATATTGACTTGTAAATATTCAGTGTAAATAGTGTATATATTGACATAGGCCGTGTCGTTTTTACGCAGTGTCCGTGGTCAAGCTTCTATAGTGATCTGACGACCTTCCACTGAAGCTTCCACTGACTCACGTGAATTATCCGTGGATTTTTACGGCGAGAAAAAATTGTGTGCTGATAAGAGGCCATCCACTTCTTCCCTTAATATTAACCCAACAGTTTTCCTACAAAGCGTAACACGTTACACGCTGGCGCAATAAGCTCGGTGCTATTGGCTGACTGTTGTTCTAGGAGTATATTTGTCGCGCGCTGCGTATCAGAACTGTTTTGGAAATTATTTTTAAGCTATTGCATAGCTTTTATCGCGGGCCTAGGCCAGCGCGGCGACCGAATGAAGAAATTTCTTAACGAAAATTAATGATTTTAAACTGATAATTACGTCTAAACGAGTACTGCTTACGATTCGAAAAAAATATATGTTAAACAAGAACATTTTCCTAATATTCTTAGCTTTGAATATTTTAGATTTTGTTTATATTACATTGTGTAATTAATTTGTGAAATTAGGTCTAACCGAACACAAAAACGACTACTACGCAAATACTATCTGGCGTATTATTATGAAACCTGCACCATTTTAAAGATAATTTAATTATCTATCTTTTTATCTACGTTTTTTTTCGAATAATTCGGTTTTTTTGCTTTATTGAATAAAAAATTCGTGCGCGGCGCTCTATCGAAAGACGTTTAAATTATTCCGAATCATTTGCTTCCGCAGCCGCAAATGATTCGGAATAATTTCAACGTTTTCCGATAGAGCGCAGTTATCTGATATCAGAAAAAATAAAATAAATAAATAATTATAATTGCATAAGTTGTTAAAAAAATGCTATGCAATAGCTTTACCGTGGCAGTCCCCGAGTGCCATACGTATTTTTATATGCAAATATATAAACCCTTCCGTAATTTCTATGTTCTTGGGGCACCTATTCTTCAACTTAGTCATGAATAATGTGTCGAAGAATAAGCGGTGCTATTATTTTCTTTTTGCTTTTTTCATTGCAATTATTAAATAATAAATTAGCTCTTTATTAATTGCAATATACTTATTTCCCTATACAGTACACACTATAACACTTTCAGTAGTCAAATAATAAGATCAACGCGCTGCCCCTTAGTTTGTACGAAAATACTTATATGCCGCATAGTGTAATACGTTTTACGCTTTTGCCGATAAGATACAGCTAAAGTTTGGTATCTTCCGCTAAAAAAAACGCGTTGCTAGGAAAACCTAGCTGTAGGGAATGTATATCCAGATTGGCGTTGCTTATAGCCTTGAGACATTTAGAAAAAAATAATAATTGTGTTAGGTAATATTGCCACAATTGTATGCGACTTTTCCTACGTCGTTACGTTGTAATTTCTCTCTCTCTCTCTCTCTCTCACACACACACACACACACACACACACACACACACACACACACTCGCTCTTTTTCTCTCTCTCTCTCTCTCTCTCTCTCTATCTTCTAAGTAAAGCTTCATGGTGACGGAGGGTAAATCCCTGATAATATTTTGACAAATTATTCTGAATTTTCAGGGAATTGTACATAGAATCAGAAGTAGGTAATAAAAATTTAACAACATCGTTAAAAGCAATTGTGGAATTACAAAATCCGGCTCTTCAGTCAAGGCATTGGATAGAGCTGATGAAGGCTACCCAGGTATCTATTAATATATTTATTGATATCTATCTATCCCTGATAGAAATGGTAGTTCCTGAATACTTAGTTGTTCAGAAAATATTTGACCAAACCCACGTAAGAGTCGACACTGACTACTGCGGAAAGAGCCGAGCGAAAGGAAAGGTTTGTCTCTAGAATGGGATGGCCAGAGTGTGAGAAGCATTTGATATTCAAATGCTTCAGAAGCAACGATCTCGCTGCGATAAGCGGGGTGAAAACGAGGATAAAGGCACGAGACGTCGTATAAAGGATGACCCTTTGGCCGCAGCTCGGCAGAGCCGCATGGTACGCCCGAAACGAGATTCTGGATCAAGATTTTCACGAAACAGAGTCCGTGGAGTAATACGTGCAGCGCCTTACAAGGCTTGTCGAACAAAACACGTAATGCAAGTCTGCAGTTTTACTGAATGACTAATGCGAACGATTTTGGTCGGGACTTTTCTGTGGAAACCCTCAACTACCACATCGCCCAAAGTGCCATCCGCTCTGACCAGCTGAGCATGTCTTGGCCTAGCCGCATAAGGTTATGTTTCTATTGATTACGCCCTGGCACACCCTGAATTTGCAACGTCCGCCATCTACTTCTTGGAGGTTGATGTGACAAGACCTCCAACAAGTACATCTTAACATCGTCTACTTCGTCGCAGCTGGAGCCGGAGATTTGGCATGTGAAGCCGCCGCAACTGCCGCCTGAGTCAAAGCAGAGAAGATTAGGACTCCTGCCAAATGCAAGCCGGCTCCTGGCCAATCCCGCAAAAAGCGTCGTGCTAGTGGGAGATCCCAAGTCAAGGTTATCTGGGCCAGGCGCCTAGATATATTCGTTGATTCAGTTCTACCGTTCGGTTGAAGTAGTCCACGGAGACAGACGCAGTCTCTGGCGATCTCCTCGATCCCCAACCTCGAGCTAAGTGTGCGCGGCTGAACCTTCATTGAATAGTCTCCCGCCAACTTTATTGTATCAGATAAGACTTTCCCAGATAGCGGTAGTTCTGGAAGACCTTGGTCTGCAAACCGAAAAGAAGCGGCTGCCCAAACTGCGATCAGCAGTGCACACGATTTACAGTCCTTGGTGCGACCAACCCGGCCGGCCGATCGACGCGATGGAGCCTTACGATAAAATGATAAAAGGTGTTCGTTTAATTTTCATTTCATTAAATAACGTATTCCATTCATTAGCGAAGTACTACGAGTTTATTACGAAACGCCACCTGAAGATGGTATAGTTCCAAACATTTATTAATTCATTCATAAACATTCATTCTCGTATGTTTAATATGGCTGCGTTCATGGTATAACAGTATGGCGGCACACTATAGATGACGGTCTAAACATGCCTATACGGTATCCTATCGGTGCGGCAGATAACTTTGCTAATTTAACCCCTCGACCCTCAGAGGGATCGATCGGACTCAAACGTAAAAGCACAGTTGCGCCTCGTTGAGGCCGATCGGACTATAAAGTTAGTATTCTAAAATTCTAATATGCAACAATTGTAAAGTGCAACAAGGGTTTGGGAGAAATTAATATTTTGGTCAGCCGCCATAATAAATATAAAATTTCCATAATTATACATATATTCTTTCAAAGACATGCGATCGTGAAATCTCGCGGCTCGAGGGGTTAAAAGGTAAATTTTAAAAAGAAGCAGTAGAGATATCTATTTTAATATTTTTTTCTTGTATAATACATCATTTAAAGTTTCTTATTAATTAGTTTTAAAGATTGTATCAGTAAAGTGACGGCCCCTATCTATACTAATATTATAGTTAATATCTATACTAATTAAAGTTTGTGACGTTGTAGGAAATAATCTCTGGATCTACTGATTCGATTTTGAAAATTATTTTACCAATAGAAAGCCACGTTATTTGTGAGTGTCATAGGCTATATATTAATCCGAAAAATGAAAAGACTTTTTCGTGGTAGTCGGGTTTTCAAAGTAAGTTGGAGAATAAGCGGTCGAACGAAAACGTTTCTAACTAACGCTGCCTTAACGATGAGAGATATATGATTAAGTTCTAAAGAAACGTTGTATAGCTTGATAATGCCTACAAAAAAGTCAGCGACAGCATATACCTAACTTTTATATTTAAGTCTCAAAAAGTAGTATTTTATGTTAAAAAAAAAATTAAATCGTTAGGTCATGTTTATTGGTCATATTATCAACAATTATGAATTCTTATCAAAATAAGTAAATTTATCGTCTCAAGTGTTACTCAATTTATCGTCTCAAAAAAATACTTTTCCCTTTTATTGCATATCATTTCCCTTTTACTGCATAAATAGTTAAAGAGATAATACGCTCACAAATAAGACACTCACAAGAAGACACTTTATATAGATTATAGTCAAATTAGCTTGCAAATACATACATACATATGCAGTAAAAATATAACCCTTCTTTTGGCAGTCAGGAAATAAATCATAGAATTCAGTACTAACCGAACCACACTCGTAATTTCATCACAAGTAAAAAGTTTTACCGCCCAACGAAGTGGGCACGGGTCAGATAGTTGTCAATATACTGAGCAAACCGATTTCTAAAATTTCGCTCAACTTTTTCAAGCATTTCGATGGGTATATTGTTGATGGCTCGGCGTTTGTTATCCTTAAGTTGAGCCAGGATCCGTGGAAGTTCGGTGTACATGGGGGGATTGCTATCGCTCCAATAACGCATGTTTTGTTTATTAATGCAACCAGAAACGTGGAAGTGAGCCTCATAAGTGAATAAAATGAGCGCTTCACGTGCTTCTTGCTGAGCAATAAATCGCGTGGAGAAAGCTCCTGCACCACAGGCATTTTGTAGGGATGAAATTAATTGGCGCCAAATACAAATCAGCAAAGTTAGCTGCCGAACCCTGTATTATGCTAATATTACATTTCAATGTCATGTTTTATTTGCAATACAACTTTCAATACGTAATAATTACAGACTTTAATGTTTGGACAAATAGCTGGCAGTCTATATTTCCGCATTATTTTTGCGATGTAATCAGCCTATATAAAAATGCGACAGATGACACTAATTAATGAATGTTATTATTGTTATCATTTGTTAAATTATTGGGTCTTTTGAAACCTTCATAATCAATGTTATTAACGATGTTCCTAACCTAACCTAACCCTACCTAACCTAAACCTAACCCACCAGCATGTCGTCAGGGCAGAAGAGTTTCCAACGGAGTTATATATAATAAATGCTAGAAGGGATGTTTTGTTATTCCGACGACACTGCGCTATTAGCAATATCTATACCTATTAATAAAATAATATGCTTTTTAATTTTAAAAAATGAATGGTGACCGCAATTGTTTTTGTTTTCAAGGTTAAATTTGTCCTGGACGAAAAAACAAAGCTGGATGACCTCTTACAGTTGAACCTACATCGCTTCCAAGACGAGGTCAAATTAATCGTGGACCAGGCAGTAAAAGAGCAGGCGATGGTGAAAACGCTGATGTGTGTATGTTTTGTGTAAAAAATGCTCAAAATAACTAAAACGACATATATAAATTATAAACGAACGATTGATCTGGAGTTGGCTCGATCCGAGTTGGCTCGATCCGAAAGGGAAATTAAAAAATCGGTTGTGTTACCCAAACACTTTCCCGGCAAGTAGCCAAAAACCGTTTCTATCTCAATTTTAATTTCATAAATAAAATCGATGAGCGCCCTCTCGGCGGGCGGATGAACCCGTTTGTGTTCCGTTTTACAATCGCCTCAAGCGGGCGGTTTGTTTATCGGCTAGGCTCTGGCGGTTCCTCTTTAATATTCGATAAATGTGTATGGCGGAATTTAAATATTATTAGTTCAAAATTTCACAACGTAATTTCGGCCAAACAAGGCATCTGTGTACAAAATTTATATTATCTAAGCCCTATATATAGAGGTTGATATACGACTAGTGCGCCCCCTGTTGAAAGGATTTTAACCACAAGTGATGCCTCCACATTTGGCCATGGCCAAATGATGCCTGCATACCAAATTTTAGCTCAATCGGATTAGGCGCTTGGGGGCTATCGTTTAGGATTACATACGGACAGACAAACATAAGTGGCTTAGCAATCGATATAAAACGAGCGTAAACCAGCGACATCAAACAATCTGCATACAAAACAACTCAATTTTCGATTTGGGTCCGGTTAACTACACTAATGTGACAATAATGCAAAACATATTATCAATCCGCCTATGTAGGAGGAGCCGATTATTAACAGACTTCAAAAAAGGAGGTTATCAATTCGGTTGTATCTTTTTTTAAATGTTTGTTACCTCAGAACTCTGGCATTTATGAACCGATTTGGAAAATTCTTTTTTTTTTCGAAATAGTATACTTTCAGATTGGTCCCATTTTTATCAAAATCCTGTTCTGATGATGGTATCCATAATGAATTGAGGGAACTCCTCAAATATTATTATATGAAATTGAAAATTTACATGTTGTTTCATTTGCGATGAGAATTCATTTATTTTTATGGGAAGCATGACCTGGGTCTACACCCTGGGTTAGCTCCCGAAGAGGGAACTCCTCAACGGTCAACAGCACAGACCCCAAATTTGGATACTCATTCAGTTATGATAGCCCGTTCTAAGTTTTATCGTGACATGGCTTCTGCGCCCAGGGTTGGCTCCGGCGAGGGCACTCCTCAACGGACAACAGCACACACACAACATTTTGTATATGTATTCAATTACGACAGCCCGTTCTAAGTTTCACCATGGACTGCGGCAACTTGCGGTGTCAACTACAACGGGCGAGCCCGTCACCACAGGACGTTTTAACGATTTTCTCGTTCTGTCGCCCTGCAGTGAACGTAGAAGACTTTGGACAGAAACAAATCCAACGTCCAGCTACGTCACAACCCGCAAGAAGCCAACGCCCTACCGCGAGATAGCCAGTGTTACCTGGCGGGCCGACCCTCGCGCCCTTGTTCCAATTGTGACCAGATTTCTCCGGTCTCTCGATTGGTTCCGAGTTCGAGGTCGCTTGCGCGGTCCTCTCCCTTACGAAGCGGTGAAACGGTGTGCACTGAATCTATCGCGGACCAAGGCGTCCTTTGCCCGACTCTGAACCGGGATCGGATGGCCAATGGTCATTTCAAGAGCAGTCGCCGTAAGGTAGACAACCACCCCCGCTCTATAGGAAACAATACAGTTCCCAGACTCCCCCGATTGTTAGTCGGAGAGCACAGTCGATTGGCTTGCGCCGCTCGGTGCGCAGACCGTCCAGGAGCGCCAGAGGTTTGATTCCCAGGGAAGACTGGTTGACCCAGTGTCCTACCCAGGCTCGCACCCCATGCGTGGAGGCCATCGGATGGGTGTTGACCCGTGAGTGTGACCGACCCTGAACACATGGGTCATCGTGGCCACCTCATCATGGGCCCATTAGCTCCCTCATGGGCCCATTAGCTCCCACTGGGACTGCGGCACTCAGGGTTGGCTTCCAACGAGGGAACTCCTCAACGGTCAACAGCACAAACACGAAATTTTGTATACGCATTCAATTATGATAGCCCATCTTAATTATCACAATGGCTGCTGCACTTATAGAATAAATGGAGTCGGTTTTTCCTTTTGTTAAAATTTTGTCTATGAATACATCTTGAATCAGTCCGATGTACGGGTTTCGTGAAAAAATCGTACTTTTATACATAGATGGCGTTACTGTCAAATAAATAAGTGCATTAGAATATTCCATCTGTCGCATAAATACTTTCTATTTGATGTGCAAATTCAATCTTTGTTTACAACGCCTTTGGAGTTGACTTGTCAGTGTTTTTTTTACATGGAAAAAATAATCAAATCGTGATATCATTGAATATTTATTTTAAAAAGGTATATCGGGACAATAAATAAATACCGATATAGCAAATGGATTAGATGAAACTCCTCTATCATAATATGTAAAAGTAAAATTGGGTTGCTGGGTAAAATCTTGAAATAGGTAAAACAATAAATTTTAAATATTATTGTAACCTTTTGGGTCAATTAGGCAATAAAGTAAGTGAAAAAAGACCTGGTTTACAAGCACAAAATTATCATATGTTATCGAGATTATACAACTGTTCACAAAAGTGTTTTGACGATGGCTAAATTCAACGAATTAAACTACATATTGCTCGAGCATCCATTATATTTACTAAATTTAGCTCCCAGCGACTACCCACACAGAACCCTTAAGTAATTCCTTTGTCGAAAGCGTTTTTCGGCGAATGAAGAAGCCATAGCATCCGAATAGCGGTATTTTACAAGCCTCCCGGAAAATCTCTATGTACAGGTATCACATTTAAAAATACTGTAATGATGTAACATCACATGTATATGGAATAAAATTATTGGAGGAGCAATGGTATAAGAGTGAGGGAGATTATATTCAATACAATTATTCAGCCTATAGATTTATTTATTCTGGTCTTATGAGTCTACGGCAAGTAATTTGAATTTATAATTCCAGGGATTTGAATGCAACGTGGAATAATATGGAATTTGAATATGAAGTACATGCAAGAAGTGGTTGCACATTGCCAAAAACAAGCGAAGAACTTGTGGAAATATTGGAGGATAATCAGGTAGGTGTTTTGTAGAACCCGATACTGGTGTTTTATAAAGTTAGTAATTAAACTATGCGGGTTCCAAGTCGATCGGTGCAATATGCGGGTTCTAGACAAAATATATTTAATAAGAAATTCAGAATACAAAATGACGTCATATATTAAGTGTATTTAAAGTAATTTAAGAGCAGGGTCTGTAGCTGAAGGGAAGAGTTGGCTCGATACAGGTGTTTTGTAAAGTTAGTAATTAAACTATGCGGGTTCCAAGTCGATCGGTGCAATATGCGGGTTCTAGACAAAATATCTTTAATAAGAGATTCAGAATACAAAATGACGTCATATAATAAGTGTATTTAAAGTAATTTAAGAGCAGGGTCTGAAGCTGAAGGGAAGAGTTGCCTCGCTTAAACAAGTTACAGGCCAATCATCTACTAAAGTCCTCTATGAACTTTTTACACGACTGTCCAAATGTCAAATAAATAATCGCTCAAATATCCAAATGTCAGTAAATTAGGATAAATATTTTGTATGTAATGAATGGTCTGATTAAGTACATTATGAAAAAAATATAGATATCTAAATGGATAACTACATAAACCATAAATATTAACTAAAAAAAACCGTTTTATTATTTGAGTACCAAGGGCTAACAGCGTGGGCAGCGCAAGGCTGTTTAAAGCGTCACGACGTGCGCGCGATCGTCTCGAGATGCCTGCCGCGGGGCGTGTAGCCTTGCGATACCACACTTAGAGAGCTGGATCAATGGGCCTGGCTCTCGCAAAGCCCCGCTAAAGGGCAATTTCCCAGTAGAAGACGTCACGGGTCTTGGACAAGGCACTTCGACGGACTCACTGCTAAAACTGGATGTATATAGAGAAAGCACGCGTCAACGGAGCTTCCTTGAATTGAATTTTGTTTAAACGAATATTGTTATAGGAATTATATTCTATAAAAACGTGGTTTTCAAAAACGAACAAAATTATTTCTAATAATTATAAATACAATTGTAGAAATATATTGTAAATAAAAATCAAATAAAAAATAAAACACGACTGCCATTACAATGAGCGAACTAAAAAGTTTAAACAAGTTGTATTAATTAGGACAGATAAGATATTGGAGTAATAATACACTTGAGATCATCAAAGTCTATGCATAATTGATCCAACGGAGGAAATAAGGATACCTTGCCAACTACGTATTATGAGTTTTTACTGCATTTGGGGAACAGTTTTGTTTATAAAACATTTCTAAAAGTCCTCCGACTGTTATTAGTCTTTTTAATTCAGATTTTGTACCAGCAGTCAAATTTTTGATTTTTTAAATTATTGTTTTAGTTTAGTGATTATTTACTAACCTACTTACTTTCTTGATTTCTCACCAAGTCACGTCGTTCCTGGTTTTCGTCTTTTTCTCAACTGCCTTGCTCGCCCCTCGGCTGCTTTTTTTCGCACTCGGTGCTCGCAACATTGTCTAGACCCGTATAGTTTAACTAATAAAATATTAAGACGACATATTATAAACGGAGGTTACAATATATCTTTACATTATATCTTTACATTGTATCTTTACATTATATCTTTACATTGTATCTTCCTCGGACTATTACATAATAAGATACTTTAACGTTTTTAAGCTATTGCATAGCTTTTATCACGGGCCTATGCCAGCGCGGCGACCGAATGAAGAAATTTCTTAACGAAAATTAATGATTTTAAACTGATAATTACGTCTAAACGAGTACTGCTTACGATTCGAAAAAAATATATGTTAAACAAGAACATTTTTCTAATATTCTTACCTTTGATTATTTTAGATTTTGTTTATATTACATAGTGTAATTAATTAGTGAAATTAGGTCTAACCGAACACAAAAACGACTACTACGCAAATACTATCTGGCGTATTATTATGAAACCTGCACCATTTTAAAGATAATTTAATTATCTATCTTTTTATCTACGATTTTTTTTGAATAGTCCGTTTTTTTTGCTTTATCGAATAAAAAAATCGTGCGCGGCGCTCTATCGGAAGACGTTTAAATTATTCCGAATCATTTGCTTTCGGAGCCGCAAATTATTCGGAATAATTTCAACGTTTTCCGATAGAGCGCAGTTATCTGATATCAGAAAAAATAAAATAAAAAAATTATTATAATTGCATAAGTTGTTAAAAATGCTATGCAATAGCTTTACCGCGGCAGTCCCCGAGTGCCACACGTATTTTTGAATAATAAACGTAAAGTAACAAACGTTTTTATTTAATGGCAGGCTCAAGTCCAAAGCATGATGTCGTCGAAGTTCATCGGTAGATTCGAAGCCGCAGTATACGAGTGGCAGAAGAAGCTGACGACGGTGGAACAGGTGACTGGCGCTTGGTTTGAGGTGCAGCGTAAATGGATGTACCTTGAGAGCATATTCATCGGATCGGAAGATATACGCAAACAACTGAAAGAGGATTCGATTCGTTTCGATTACATCAACGAGACGTTCAGGGTTTGTTTCACAGTCATATTATGGTTTCAATATCGAAAAAGATAAACAGGCGATTGACACTGATTTGTTTTAACCCTTCAGGCCTCCTCGGCCCCTCAGCCGATTGACAATTTGATGTCCCAAAAAAATTTTCCGATTAAATTTTCAATTAGAATATTAGAATCTAATTTTAGAAAATAATTAATAATATTTTTTATATTAATATTTAAAAAATAGCCTCGAAAAAACACGCTCAAGGTGTCCCACTGTTAATTGGAAAATCACTATAATTACTAGTCGATGTGGCTTGATTTCATGATCAATCAATCAATCAATCATTTAAGTCAATAAATACTCACATTTACTCGGTAATTCCGTAAATAAACACACAATAAAACACAAAAATATTCAGAGAGCACACACACAGACAGCCGACAAAATGTAAGCACTAAAAAATGGCCTTAAAAATATTGAAAAGCGGGCGCGTTCACGAAAAATAATACACCGTAATATAGGTATCGCTGCATAGGTTAAAAATGAAATACCTATGCCAATCATACCGAATAAGCCAATGGTTACGTGTTATTCGAGAGCGTTCTTCGCGCTCCGAATTATGGCCGATTTCGGCCAAATGGGGCCGTCACGCTGAATCGTGTTTTGGTCGATATCGGCCAATTGGGGCTCTAGGGGTTAAAATATTTTAGACACCGTGCAGCTTTTTGGTCAACATTAACTTCCTAAGAGGGCGTAGGGTGATAGGATGAAGATATTTTTGACTAGAGCTTCGATTTCGTTTTGACGAACAGTGAAATCTCATACTACACCTGCCTTAAAACGATTACCCTAATCTCCTCACAAAACTTACAAAACATACTATAACCGTCATTACGTTTAATATTTTCGTTGTATACTGTTCATAAGTAACTTGCCGATAGTTGCATCGTTTTGAGATCCATTTGAATAAATAATATAAACACGGATTGCTTCACAGGATCTCCTCGCGTATATAAATGAAACACCTAACATTATCAAAGCTACGGCCAAGGTGGGATTGGTCGATAAACTCAACGAACTAATGGACTTATTGACGCTCTGCGAAAAAGCCCTCAATAACTATTTGGAGACTAAGCGTATTGCCTATCCACGCTTCTACTTTGTCTCTTCGGCCGATTTGCTGGGTAAGTTCATTCAATTTATTTAATTTAACTATAGCTTACGGTTTAAGGTTTATTGATTTATTTTAAAATTATTTAATGATGTGTAACTTGTTACATAATAAAGGATATAAGGTGCGCGAGCGCCTCCGCCTAGAAGATATCTACTGCCAGCGTCGCGGAGTTACGAAGTGTGTGAAGTTTGGCGGTTGATCGTTGAGTCTAGGCGGGGAGCAGTTCGAGTTCTAGGACGAAAAATACAGCTGCTGTTGCATTACATGCAAGGAAAGGGACTGATAAAACAGAAACATCTCCAAGATATACATTTTATTAAAAGCTCTAATAATAAAATTAATTATTCTTGGGATGTTATAAAGTCAGAACCTTTTCAGCAGCCTCCGGTTCGCTCCAGTATCTTATTATACATCAATATTAGAAGATACGATGATCGACAAGCTGTTGCTGAACAATTTTATAACTATTTTGGGGCTACCGGAGGTAAAAAAGTATCGAAACCATTAATCAAATTTGCAAAAACACTATCATTTTTAAAGGATTTCGTCCTAGAACTTCTAAGTTCTTCGATTGCCAATGGCTAAGTCGTTGAACTGACATTTGGTAGGTGTCCAGTCGACTTCTAAAATCGCCAATGACTGGTATCTATGATTATGCGTTCTCTTTAATGCATGCTTAATAGAAGGCTCTTTTCCAAACAAATTAAAGTTTGAGAACATAATTCCAAATCAAATCAAATCCTTCAAATTTTCGAAACCTATAAATAGTTGTTTAGCTAATGTCTAAATACACAATACTTTCGATAGCCGCATAATTATAAACTTATTCTAATAATCGAAACTTAGGTTTAGTAAGAATCTCACCACATAATTTACAATAATCTTATTTTATTCTTAAGACTTCAAAGTTAATCCGATAATTATTTCACATACAGTTATAGTAAAAATTGTAATAAAATAATAGCTTACCTTAGAACGCTTTAACGTGAGATTTTTTAAAATAAAAAGTGTTCGAAAATATTGTATCAAGATAATATTGTCAATTTTAGGGCTATATCATTATTGCTATTAGGGCTATGTCATCATACCTTCAGCAACATCTTCGACAAGAAACAGAGAGTTCCCTGAACATAATTTAATTAGCAATAAACAGTTCGGGTTTATACCGTTGTATCAATTAGTGATACCATATCTGCATTACTAAATAAAATGTTGAATGGGTTAGATAAATCCAAAGTAGTCCTGATCTATTGTGCGATCTTTCCGATGCATTTGACTGTGGTATTCTTCTTGAAAAGCTTGAGCATTGTGGAGTTCGATATAACTAGTTAAAGCTAATTCAACCACTGCAACCTGCTAATTCAAGCACCAAAAATATCAAAATACTAAAATCAATATAGCACGAAGTAAAAAAATTTGTTAGAAAATAGTTGGGGTATTATTATAAACACATGTGTTCTCAAGGTTCTATTTAGGGTTCATTTTTATTTCTAATGATCCACCATGATGCGTGACATCGAATAATGATGACATAATGTTTTTTACAGATGATACATCTCTATTTTTTAAATAAAAATCAGGAAGCATTTATAAACAGAGTAAAATTGACTCAATTCAAACTTTTAGTATGGTCCTAGTATTTCTTCCAGTCAACCCGATTTGAGTACGCTAAATCGAACAAAAAACAGACGATAAATAGTACCTATACAGGAAATCGAACTTGCGACCATACGTGAGTCAGACGTCTTTACCCCTCCAATATTGTGATTTGGAAGGATTGCTTGATCGAGTTATAAATATTTAGGCAAACCAGTACAATCGGACACATACAATCAAATCTAGAGGCATCATCGTCATTCCCACCCTTACAATTTCACCGACGGGAATAGTATTGATTACAGCCGCTGGTACAGGAATATTTGCATACATCATCAGGCAGATATGTATCTAATACATATGCAAAAACGAGCATAACACGTGTCGCGTAATATCTTACATTAGCGTGATCTCCTGATATTTCGTCTCTTCATTTAGCCCACGCAATTTCGACCTAGTCGAGGAATACAAACGTCCTATCGTCGATCATCTAATTGCTCGTTTCACGCGTAGATGGGCAAATTTGATTAACAAGATATAATGAAAAAAAATAAAAACATGACTGCCGTTACAATAAGTAAACTAAAAAGTAGTAATAGCAGTCGGGAAACTATCAACACTGTATTTTATGTACAAAATTGTACTCCAACTGCAGTAAAAAATAATAAGGATATATTACAAACGGGTATTTTCATACGTAGTTGGGATGGAAATTTCCTTTCCTCATTTGGATTAATTGACTTTAACTAATAGATAAATAAATATTTTCGGAATGTACTCAATCAGACCATTTATTTGATGATATACATGTATTTATCTTTTTTAAGCTATTGCATAGCTTTTATCACGGGCCTAGGCCAGTGCGGCGACCGAATGAAAAAATTTCTTAACGAAAATTAATGATTTTAAACTGATAATTACGTTTAAACGAGTACTGCTTACGATTCGAAAAAAATAAATTGTAAACAAAAACATTTTCCTAATATTCTTAGCTTTGAATATTTTAGATTTTGTTTATATTACATAGTGTAATTAATATGTGAAATTAGGTCTACCCGAACACAAAAACGACTACTACGCAAATACTATCTGGCGTATTATTATGAAACCAGCACCATTTTAAAGATAATTTAATTATCTATCTTTTTATCTACAATTTTTTTCGAATAATCCGGTTTTTTTGCTTTATTGAATAAAAAATTAGTGAGCGGCACTCTACCGGAAGACGTTTAAATTATTCCGAATCATTTGCTACCGCAGCCGCAAATGATTCGGAATAATTTCAACGTTTTCCGATAGAGCGCAGTTATCTGATATCAGAAAAAATAAAATAAATAAATAATTATAATTGCATAAGTTGTTAAAAATGCTATGATAGCTTTACCGCGGCAGTCCCCGAGTGCCACACGGTTTTTTTAATTATGTATTCGGACTTTGTACTTCAGGTACCGGTTATTTGACAGTTCAGTTAGGGTTAGGACAGTTTAACACAGTTTTGGTGGTTTAGACTACCCGGGATGTCGAAACGTCTGAAAATACCACACACTTCTAACTCGTTAGAAGCATTTAGAAGTTATGGTGGAAACGACAGAGAACGGACAAACGACGAAGAAACGGGCAATAAGTTATCAGTATTTAAAAAAAAAAAAAAAATACGTGTGGCACTCGGGGACTGCCGCGGTAAAGCTATTGCATATCATTTTTAACAACTTATGCAATTATAATTATTTATTTATTTTATTTATTTTATTTGTTCTGATATCAGATAACTGCGCTCTATCGGAAAACGTTGAAATTATTCCGAATCATTTGCGGCTGCGGAAGCAAATGATTCGGAATAATATAAACGTCTTCCGATAGAGCGCCGCGCACGAATTTTTTATTCGATAAAGCAAAAAAACCGGATTATTCGAAAAAAATCGTATATAAAAACATAGATAATTAAATTATCTTTAAAATGGTGCAGGTTTCATAATAATACGCCAAATAGTATTTGCGTAGTAGTCGTTTTTGTGTTCGGTTAGACCTAAGTTCACAAATTAATTACCCTATGTAATATAAACAAAATCTAAAATATTCAAAGCTAAGAATATTAGGAAAATGTTCTTGTTTAACATATATTTTTTTCGAATCGTAAGCAGTACTCGTTTAGACGTAATTATCAGTTTAAAATCATTAATTTTCGTTAAGAAATTTCTTCATTCGGTCGCCGCGCTGGCCTAGGCCCGCGATAAAAGCTATGCAATAGCTTAAAAACAGCTTTTATTAAAATGCTCTGTCCCGAGCCAACCCTGAATGCAGCAGCCATGTCATATTGGAACTTAGAAAGGGCTGTCGCAATTGAATGCTTTACCGAATTTCGTGTTTGTGCTGTTGACTGCTGAGGAGTCCCCTCGTTGGAAGCCAACCCTGGGTGCAGCAGGCTGTCGCGGTAAAACTTAGAACGGGCTATCATAATTGAATGCGTACACAAAATTTCGTTTCTGTTCTGTTGACCGTTAAAGAATCCCCTTTTCTGGAACCAACCCTTGGTGCAGCAGCCATGCTATGGTGAAATTTAGAACGGGCTATCATTTGAATGCATATACAAAATTAGGTAGCCGATGGTCATTTTAAGAGCAGTCGCCGTAAGGTCCGCAACCACCCCCGCTCTATAGGAAACAGTACTGCTTCCAGACTCCCCCGACTGTTAGTCAGAGTGCACAGTCGATTGGCTTACGTCGCACGGTGCGCAGACCGTCCAGGAGCGCCAGAAGGTTGATTCCCAGGGGAAACTGACCATAAGGCTAGTGTCCTACCCAGGCTCGCACTTCATGCGTGGAGGCCATTTAATATTTACACGGCGACAAGCGAGGGTTGAAAACCCCGCCCACCACCCGGGCAGTTCTAACGACGTGGATCGTTTTATCTGCCCAGGATGTCATGCAACGACTACCTCACGCGTGCCGGAAGGGTAGCGCGTGAGGGGTGAGCGAACGGAGACCTTAGGAAGGATTCTCCGGGCTTCAGCCCCCGCCGGCACCCCGTAAACCGTTTATTTATACTTCAAAATGGTTACAATTATTACTAAATTACTAAACTAAACTAGGCGACTAAGCGGTAACATATTTTATTATTTATATAGTATAATATATTATTTTTTATTTCAATGATGAGGCGGTGGAAGGTATGCTCCATGCAGCGTGCCGAAAAAAAAAATTAAAAAAACGGGCAGCAAACGGCAGGGGCGCCGTCGGAGACGTCGACGACCGGGATCCACAGGGGCGATTAGGGACGATACAGTACGGGCGACCTCGGATGATGAAGCAGCCCACGGCTCGCACCGCTAAGAGGGGGGGCCCTCCCCCGGAGGAGGATAGCCCCTCTGCCTCAGATTCTCCCAAAGGGACACCCAGTGATCCACAAACTCGCGAAACGCAGCAAAGCAAACCCTACAACTTACCAAGTCCGCATACCAAACCGGCAGTCTGCCGACGCACGAACCAACCACATATTTCCGCCCGTGTGGCGTCGAGCTTTGGGCATGTCCAAACGATGTGTTCGGCCGTCTGGCGACCAGTGCCACACGAGCACCAGGGATCGTCGTTGAGTCCAAGGTCAAATAACTTGGCTTTGAACTCACCGTGACCCGGTCAAGCCGCAGAAAATCCTCGTTTATCATCCGCTCGGACACCGACGGAAAGAAACTATGGGTAAGGCGGCCCGTGCCGCCGCCGTCCCACCGCTCCTGCTCGCACTTCATGCGTGGAGGCCGTCGGATAGGTGTTGACCCGTGAGTGTGACCAACCCTGAACAGAATGGGTCTTCGTGGCCAACTCAACAAGGGCCCATTAGCTCCCGCCACTACGATCTTATTGAGTGGGTATATATAACGCTTGCCGCCCATCATACTAGGGGTGCATGTTATCACAGGAGTAAAGAGAAATCTCGCCGGTTTGCTTTGTAATCAATACGGAGATATCTGGGTCAGTGAGTGCATCTCTCACTGCTGTGAACGTTCAAATAGTATGCACATCCATCTAGCGCGGGAGGGTGCGTTTTGTATCAAGGCACTATGCGACTCGAAGAGCACTTTATTGTGCACATTTTGCACCTGGTAATTTTTCAATTATGCTTGTATAATCGTATCATAAAGCGAAGACGTATTTTTATTATCACTTCACGTAAATATATCAACAGGTAACTGGTGAGGTTGGGTTAAAATTACCCATACACTTTGATATGCCACTCCCATTAGAAGGGTAATATCATTGATTATATTATAGTGTGTTATGCCTCATTTACATGCTCGTGCGAGCTAACGCGAGCCTACGCGAGATAGCACGAACACGAGCATGTAAACGGCACGTTCGCGTAGTCTCGCCACTCGTGAGTGGTCGCTCGCGAGCGGCGCTCGCCTCGGTGGCGGTTTTTTCGGACGCGAGACAAAGGGACTCGTGGCGTATTATTTCTGTGATGTAATCCGCCTATATAAAAATGCGATAGATGTCATTATTATTATTACAGCAATCAGTTAAACTAATACAGTATATAACATATTATCTAATCAAAATTTAATAATATTATTACAGCAATCAATGGGACTATGAGTCGTTTTCAATTCTTAGAGCAAGATCCAAAAAAATGTTATAACAGTGTCACATTGCTTATATCTCTTGTAGATGAACATAGATGAACATATTAGCGATCACATAAACCACTTTTGGACCTTATTATTACTTTTCTTACCCTTATATTATTATTTTAGTCTTATTACTTTTTTCCACTATCGACGTGTTCATGTCATTTCTATATTAATTTGTAATGCAAGCATTGTAAACTATTCATAGTATAGTAAATTTGTTTTGTTTAAATATGTTTTTAAAATACTATATCGTGTATTTACTATCTGTAAGTTTACCATAAAATAAAATAAAAATAATAATATTGTTATTCTTGGTTAAATTATTGGGTTTTTATAATCAAGCGGCCTTTTAAAAAAACTAATTATCAATATTATTATAGATGGCCAAATAAATTGCCATTCATTTCGCCGCCAATAACGCCATTGCCATTCATTTCGCCAATGACGCCGCCAATGACGCCGCCAAATTGCCATTCATTTCGCCGCCAGCGCTACCTGCATTTTGCCGGCGCAGAGGGTTGACAAAACGTACTATAAAGTTCAGCAATCTCATATCATATATACTCAATCTCATATATGCTCAATAGTAATATCTTTATTCTTTCGGCTACCTTCAAACTAGATTGCCAATATACTGTATTAAAGGCAGAAGTCATTTTAGCGGAAAGTTATTCATTTTTATTTGTGGTTTTCGAAAATTCTGAGTATTTTATACCAAACTAGTTACTTAATTTTTTGCATTTTGTCTTCATCAGCACAACTCCACAGAATAAAGCTGCATTCGAACTCAGATAGGATCAGGCCTCTAAAAAAATACTGAGAAAAACAAAGGATATTTGTAATTTGGTCAATGTAAGGATTTGTGGAAGTTGCAAAATTCACTAACCCCCCCCCCCTCTCCTTCCTCCATTCTCAACTCAACCCTCACCCAAAAGACTATAATATTTAAAACTGTGTGAATTAATGGGGCCGTTTGTCCATTTTTGGGTTTATAGTCGTATTATGCTTAGATTAGCATAACACTCAAATTCACGATATTACCCCTATTTGTTTATTTTAGATATTCTATCAAACGGCGACTCGCCCGCAATTGTCGGCAAGCACTTGATCAAATTATACGACAATCTGGCGAAGTTGGTTTTCTCAACGATGAGCGGCAAACGGGCAACGGAGATGATATCAAAAGAGAACGAAGAACACGTCCCTTTTCGATCGCCATGCTGCGACTGTTCCGGACAGGTAAATTTCATAGCATTTTTTTTCACCGCCGCAATAACAACGAAAACAAACAATTACTTCGTCGGGTGTACCTCAGGGTTCACTTCCAGGTCTAATTGTTTTCAATGCATACATCTGTAATCCTACTAATATTATAAACGCGAAAGTTTGTATGTATGTATGGATGTTTGTTACTCTTTCACGCAAAAACTACTGAATGAATTTTGATGAAACTTTACAATAATATAGCTTACACATCAGAATAACACATAGGCTATAATTTATAAAGATATAGCGTGAATTATCTAAAATATAACGATAACTGTCAAGTAAGTAGGAAAAAAATTTAAGAAATTGACATTCGAAATTTAAATTCTATCCTACTATCCTACTAATATTATAAACGCGAAAGTTTGCATGTATGTATGAATGTTTGTTACTCTTTTACGCAAAAACTACAGAATTGATTTTTATTCTTTTAAATATATTTACTTGTTAACGACTTTATTTAACGTCGGGACTACTTTGTGTCGCATGGATGTCGAAATATTGTCTCTTTGATAATATACTCGTTTTTCTGTCTGACTTAATGGATATTTTACTATCCAGGTATAGGACACGACGAATTTCTCGGTCCCTCGCCTACATGATCAGATCACAAGTATTACATGTATAATGCATTGAAATTAAAAAGGGATAGAGATTACATTACATTACCTTACATTTTCATCGTGTCCAATTGACGGCTAAAGACCGCTCTTGGACCTGTCAAAATAATTGGGTTAGGTAGTAAGTTTCGTTACTACTCTTTACTGAACATACATAGGTAGTCAATAATTAACTACTAGATTGTCAAACTATAAATAAAAATAATCAAAATAGAAGCCTAATAATTGAAGTAATTAGTGATTCAAAAAGATACGTAGTAAAATTATTCATCGTAATATTCAAATTGTCAGTAAAATGTTAAATAATGACATTAAATATACGTTATGCATTTTAAACTAAAAGTACAGATATAAGACCTTATAAAATTATCAGACAATAAGACTACTTTTTTAAGTAATTTAAATGGGCACAATATTTGAAAAATCATGGCCCTCAAATTCGGCCAGATTATAGAAAGGGTGGCCTATCAGCATCTCCTTGATGTTTTTTTATCCTAATAATTTGAAGAATTTCTATCCTTTCTTGGTTTCAGTGCAATGGTGTTCAGTAAATGCAATACGTGGGATCTGAGCATGCGGGCGATAGGCCGAGAAATCTGACGCGGCCAGTATTGGCATTTGAAAGTTTAATTGTTTCACTCTGGGAGTTTAATTGTTTCACCGCGTATTTGGTGGCCACTAAAGATAGCGACACCAATGATGAAATATTGTTGATGTTTCAGGTGGAGATTTGGCTGAACCGCGTGACTGAGTGTATGCGAATAACACTCCACTCGCTGATGGGCGAGGCCAACTCGACGTACGAGGGGAAGCCCCGCGAAGCTTGGATCTTCGACTGGCCCGCACAGATCGCCTTGGTCGGCACGCAGATTTGGTGGACCACCGAAACTAACCAATCCTTCAACAAGTTGGAAGAGGGTAAGCAACTGATTACATGAGACTGGGGAATGATTTTATGTTCGATCATGTACATGCGTTCGTTTCTCGGGCATATATATACGTAAATTTGAAATTAATATTTATATACAAATCACTTGGCTACTTGCCGTAAAAGTCTTGGGAGGATACAGCCGATTTTTTTTATTGATACAGGTCACGAAAATGCGCTGAAAGACTACCAGAGGAAGCAGATAAGGCAGCTGTCTTCGCTGATAACGTTGCTTCTGGGAGACCTGTCGGTCGGGGATCGGCAGAAGATCATGACCATATGCACCATCGACGTCCACTCCAGGGACGTGGTGGCCAAGATGATCGTAGCCAAGCTGACCAGCGGGACAGCTTTCATGTGGCAGAGTCAACTGAGGCATCGGTAAATCCTTCGCTCATATATCCCCTTGTTTTTCGCGTCTAGATACGCATATGTATTGTGAAAGAAAGGCACTAACACGTGGGGTGTCTCCAGAAAAGCTCTGGAATGTAATTATACTAAGTAAATGTAATGTAATTTTATCAAGGGAGTAATTTACAGGACCTAATGAAGTTTTTCCGATTATTTTTAATAATAATAAAAATATTTATACTTTATTTTGAGCTAAAGAAGCAAAAAAATAAATACACAAAAACTACCCAACTAGGATAATGCCCATACTGTGGTAGTTCTTTTCTTTTACATTTAAGAGTTTTTCTATGCGTACGTGATTTTACAATAAAATTAAAGCTTTGATAATTGCAAATTAAATGCTATGATAAGGATGACCATATTTTATGTTATTATTCCCACTAGTATATAAATGTATACATATACCCACTTACAATATTTACGTACATAGTAATTATTTTAATATTAGAAATAGCCTCTCCCGTCTCATCACAATAAGGCGCCTGATACGCGAAGCGACTCTCGACGATACCTGCCACAGGGCGTACAGCCTTGCGATGCCTTAACTGAAAGCCAGGTCAATGGGCCCGGCCCACGAGAAGCCCTACCTAACAAAGAGAATAGTGGACGACGTCACGGGCCTTTCACAGGGCCTGCCGACTGAAACAACGATAGTCGCCGCTAGTGGCGGTGGCGAACCTGCCGTGTTCAGCCACGCCTCCTGCCTCGGAGGAAAGCGCCTCCCGAATAAGTCCTGCACCCTCAAACCTGCCGCAGGTAGCGCAGACTTGCGACGCCACACCCAGAAAGCCGGGTCAATGGGCCCGGCTTGCGAGATGCGCCGCAAAAGGCGAAATACCGACCGGAAAACATCGCCTTTTTTAGGGTCCGTCGACTGAAACACTGATGGTCGCAACCAGTGAGCGACCGACCCCGGCGTAAAATCACCATTTTCCAAATCGCTCCTAGTCCACCGTGGAATCCTGGTGCTCTCAGATGCCGAACTTGCTACTTCCGCCGCTGATCCTCGCCTCCTGCTGCCGAGTGTGTCTTCCTGTCTCTCTTTCTCTCCGTCTTCTGTAGAGCGCCGTCTCGCTTCGACTCCGCATTCGCGATAACGCAACACATCTGCATACCGGCGTCTTCATATACTTCCGTGAAGGCGTTCATCACGCAGTGCCGAAAGTGCAGGTTTCCTGTGTGCTAATGGCGATTTCTGTTGAGCTGATTGTATAAATTTTTGTATTATATTAAAATAACTATTGTTTTAAGCTATTGCATAGCTTTTATCGCGGGCCTAGGCCAGCGCGGCGACCGAATGAAGAAATTTCTTAACGAATATTAATGATTTTAAACTGATAATACCGTCTAAACGAGTACTGCTTACGATTCGAAAAAAATATATGTTAAACAACAACATTTTCCTAATATTCTTAGCTTTGAATATTTTAGATTTTGTTTATATTACATGGTGTAATTAATTTGTGAAATTAGGTCTAACCGAACACAAAAACGACTACTACGCAAATACTATCTGGCGTATTATTATGAAACCTGCACCATTTTAAAGATAATTTAATTATCTATCTTTTTATCTACGATTTTTTTCGAATAGTAGTTTTTTCGAATAATATCCGTTTTTTTTGCTTTATCGAATAAAAAATTCGTTCTCGGCGCTCTATCGGAAGACGTTTAAATTATTCAACGTTTTCCGATAATAAGTTTCGTTTCCGATAGAGCGCAGTTATCTGATATAAGAAAAAAATAAAATAAATAAATAATTAAAATTGCATAAGTTGTTAAAAAATGCTATGCAATAGCTTTACCGCGGCAGTCCCCGAGTGCCACACGTATTATTTTTTTTAGTTTGTTGCGGCTTTAGGTTTTAGTTTTTTTTCATTACTTTATTTAACATGCTCCTGTATTTTGTTTTTTTTTAATTTAATATTGTTAGGAAGTCCTAAATAAAACGGTAACAAAATGACCTAATGTTTATACGTCTTTACTCAACAGAAACAAATTAAATAAAAAAACAAAATTGGACTCCTTTCAAGAATATCAAATAATTTAGCTTCAATTAATTAATATTACTAAAGCTCTATAATTTTTTTATTTTTTTTTATTTTATAACTTACAGATAGTAAATATATGATACTAGTATTTTAAAAACAAATCCAAACGAAACAAATTTACTATCCGATGAATAGTTTGCAATGCTTGCATTACAAATTAATAGAAATAATATGATCACGTTGATAGTAGAAAAAAATATAATAAGCTAATAATAATGTAAGGGTAAGAAAAGTAATAATTAAATAATTTGTTAATAAGGTTATTTGGTTAGAGCAAAATTGAAGTGTGAGTAATTAGATAATAATATTTATTATATATAATATGATATAATACAATAGTATGTTATAATATAATAATCATAAATTACAGTACATTAGGATGGTAGTTAGTGAAATCTTAAGGAGTAGGAGATAGGCTGGGTATGATCGAGTCTTTTATTAAATTAATGGAATCATAAAATATATCTAATCCTTTACACAATTTATCAGAAACGCGACACATTCTGGTAAGAGGTCTATTCGATTTTGTTATTGCAAGCGTGGCGTATCGTTTAATTATCTGCTAAAAGCTAGCTGCTGCTTAAAGCTATCGTGGCGTATCGTTTAATTATACGTGTGGATAAACTTAAAGCGCGCGGACTCTTTTTTAATTCAGTTTTTAATTATTTTCAGATGGGATGACAAAATTGGTGACTGCTTTGCAAACATTTGTGATGCTCAATTCAAGTACGACTACGAGTACTTGGGCAATACGCCGCGGCTGGTCATCACGCCACTCACTGACAGATGCTACATCACATTAACTCAGGTAAGCCCCATGAATGTGTAGCTGAGCTGTATATCCGCATGCGATTACGTGGAAGTGACCATCGCCAAACTTGAATCTGTCTGATCTGATCCATACACTGACATTTCTTATACCTATGTAAACATCCACCCCGAACACGCGTTACTCATTTTTTTTTGTGATTACGATGAAGCTCACGAAAAGGAAGAAAAGTTCACGGAGAAAGGGTTGTGGCTATGTTATCGGGAGGGGGGGGGGGGAGGGGGCGAAGGGGAATCCCCATGTATGCGGGTCCCTAGTCCTGGGTACAACCGACAATCAAACGCGGTTTATTTTGTTTTATGGGCCTGAACGGTGCGCTTTTGGCACGTACTGCTTGTTTTTGGGTCTAAATGCTTTGTAAAACAAAAGATCGGTATTTAGGGCTGTCTATAAAAGAGTGGATACCTACTAAAGCGAATGTAGTATAGAGACAACTTGGGTTGTCGACTATAGCGGGCGAGCCCGTCACCTCAGGAAGATTTAACGATTAGTCGCTCTATCTCCCTGGAGTGAGCGCAGAAGACTTGAGGACAAAACAGTCCACCGTCTAGCTACGCCACAAGCCCGTAAGAGGCCAACGCCTTAACCGCGAGATAGCCAGGAGTGTTACCCAGCGGGCCTACACTCACGCCCTTACTTCCAATTGTGACCAGATTACTCCGGTCTCTCGATTGGTTACGAGTTCGAGGTCGCTTGCGCGGTCCTCTCCCTTACGAAGCGGTGAAAAGGTGTATACCGAATCTATCGCGGACCACGGCATCCTTTACCAGGCTGTTCACCCAGGTACGGGTTGCCGATGGTCGTTTCAAGAGCAGTCGCCGTAAGGTTTGCAACCACCCCCGCTCTATAGGAAACAGTACTCCTTCCAGACTCCCCCGACTGTTAGTCAGAGTGCACAGTCGATTGGTTTACGCCGCACGGTGCGCAGACCGTCCAGGAGCGCCAGAAGGTTGATTCATAAGGGAAACTGACCATAAGGCCAGAGTCCTACCCAGGCTCGCACTTCATGCATGGAGGCCGTCGGATAGGTGTTGACCCGTGAGTGTGACCAACCCTGAACGGAATGGGTCTTCGTGGCCAACTCAGCAAGGGCCCATTAACTCCCTGAAGTATAGAGACAGGCCAAAATATGCGAATGGCCCCCCTAGGCGAACCGCCCCTCCCCCGCCCCTCCTCCCCCTTTGTCTTATTCCGCCACTTTATCAACCCGCATATTATCATCGTCAGAGATTAAGTGCATTTAACTCAAAGTTTAACTAAATTAAACCTAGATTTGAAGAACCGAGTCTCGGCTGCCATCATATTATATGTATAGTACACTTGAGACAGCACCTGCACTCATTTTAGTAATTTCTACACCGTTATGCCACACACATTTTAAATCTATGAATAGGATACGTAGGTATCGATTTCAGCTAGTAAATATTTACTCATACATTCTCAGTGATGATCATATAAAAAGATGGTCGGAATTCATATTTATGCAAAACGTCTAGAGACAAGTGTGATTTTACCCCTTTAGCCGCGTGCTCCCCTGATACTTCATATCTGATATCAACCCACGCAATACTGTATACAAGGGTGAATGAATCAATGTGTTTATCAGCAAAGGATGCCGTAAATTTACTATCGTAATCATCGCGGTTTTGCTAATTAATATAAAATATTATTATTTTTCCTGTAACATTTGAAGTTTTGAAGATAACATGGGACGGGGGTGGGGGTGGGTGGAGGGATGGGGTGGGGGCGCAAAATCATTCTACATTGGCCCGTATTCCGTTTCTCTCAGGCTTAAACTAAGCTGGTTCTAAAAATTAGGATCTTAAACATCGTCGTTACTTTGTTTGTATTCCGATTCATCAAAATTAAGGACCGGCCTTAAATCTTAAAATTTTCCGTTTTGTCTGTGGCCGTTCCAAAGCGAGGTTATTTTGACAGATCTCTCACTCGCTCGCCCGCGCGCCGTCGTCTTCTCGTCACCGCACGCTGATTGTCGCAATGTTTTAGTTCGTTTTAAAATATACTAATATACAAGGCTTTTTAACGAAATATACAAGGCAAAAAAATATATAAGGCTATTTATCATAATGTACAAAACATATTGATACAGGATTTTCAGAACAAAATATACTTATCTATTAATTAACGATTACTAGCGATAATCTACGCTCACCTTTAGCAGCCAATGCTGAGCAAACATCTTTGAAATCGCGACAAAAATGCATTTCAAATCACGAGATAAACAAGAGCTACACGGCTGTCAGTCGCAGACTGCTCGATTTAGACCGTTCTCAGTTAAGACCCCGAACAGGACCTATCCGCCATGACACTTGTGAACCCCCAGGGGTGCACGGGAGACTCGACGGGGGTCTACGCTGGCCTAAAAAATATGGTTGAAATGCATGGAAATACGGTAGAAATGTAGGAGGAGGAGTCCACTGAAACCAGTAAAATTTTAAAAGTGGTCTACGATAAAAAAAAATTGGGAACCTCTGGTCTAGACGGTACCTACCATCAATTTAAGCGCCCGATGAGCGCTATATAAGCCCGCCCAGTTAGGACTTATGAAATGGTATACCAAAACGTTAGTTCCTAATTAAGCGTCTTTTTAGCACGATTTTAGATGATGGCGCAACGTGAATGTAACCACATCGTGAAATGACAATTTACTAAATCCAAGGTTAGCACACTAATAAAAAATTAGTAAATTCATTATGTATAAGGCCATATCTTAGATGGTACGCCTCTATTACAGTGTCTGCATGCCTCTTACAGTGTTCCCAGAGGGCGACCAGCGAAACACATCTAATTGAATTAAGTGTCCCTGAAACTGCCTATGACGACTTCATGATCATTTCCATGCATAAAAAAATACGTGTAGCACTCGGGGACTGCCGCGGTAAAGCTATAGCATAGCATTTTTTAACAACTTATGCAATTATAATTATTTTTTTATTTTATTTATGCAGTATGAAGAATTTTTTTTCTGATATCAGATAACTGCGCTCTATCAGAAACGTTCAAATTATTCCGAATCGATTCGGAATAATTTAAACGTCTTCCGATAGAGCGCACGAATTTTATTCTAAACAGCAAAAAACAAACGGATATTATTGTTTGACTATTCGAAAAAAAATCGTAGATATAAAGATAGATAATTAAATTATCTTTAAAATGGTGCAGGTTACATAATAATACGCCAGATAGTATTTGCGTAGTAGTCGTTTTTGTGTTCGGTTAGACCTAATTTCACAAATTAATTACACTATGTAATATAAACAAAATCTAAAATATTCAAAGCTAAGAATATTAGGAAAATGTTCTTGTTTGACATATATTTTTTTCGAATCATAAGCAGTACTCGTTTAGACGTAATTATCAGTTTAAAATCATTAATTTTCGTTAAGAAATTTCTTCATTCGGTCGCCGCGCTGGCCAGGCCCGCGATAAAAGCTATGCAATAGCTTAAAAATATTTTGGCAAATCTGTTTAATTTAGCAAAGAAAAGAGCTCAATCGATTTAGGTATATGTACCAAAACGGTGTTTTGGCTTTCAATTTACTTACTTTGTCTTTTAGATCCCAAGTTAGTCTAAACTTACCTTACTTTTGGAAAACCGGCCCTCCAAGTCTTACTCCTTCGTAGTGGCTAGGGGTAGTATTTTCACCCATGCGCATTTTCTTGTGTGACGGTTCATATATTGTCACTCACGTGGTAAGTGACGGGGTCAATATTTATGCAAATACTCGTGGTAAGTGACGAGGTCAATATTTATGCAAATACTCGTCAGATAAACGTGACATGACGTATCGTTTACCTCCTTCATTTGCATATGCTCCTGATATTTCGTCCCGGCCTTAGCCCACGCAGTTTCGATATACCTACCCGCGAGGCCAGTTGGTCGGTAGCCTGGTAACTGCAATTAAAACATCAGAAGAATGTATTTAGCTGACGTCTGTATTATATACTGTAGGTAGGAAAGCACTACTATCGAAAGTTGTATAGTACCGAACAATAACATATTGATGCTCATCGGCAATATGCTAGTGAATCTTCGGTTTAAAGAAAATTAGATTGCCATGCCAGTAAATTTAAGTGGCTTTAAAACGGCCTACCACAGACTCGGCACTCGCCCAATTCTATTCGATATTTATATAGCTGTAGATTAGCATTGAGTCAGTTACAAGCGTCAGTGCTGGCGCCTACATTTGACCCACTGATTACAAACAGTTAATAAGCCGTAGTTATTTATTTAAGGTGCACGCACGTTATTAAGGACATCTTGCGGTGTCGACTACAACGGGCGAGCCCGTCACCACAGGACGTTTTAACGATTAGTCGTTCTGTCGCCCTGCAGTGAACGTAGAAGACTTTGGGCAGTACAATTCTACGTCCAGCTACGTCACAACCCGTGAGAGTCCAACGCCTTACCGCGAGTGAGCCAGGAATAAACCCGGCGGGCTCGAGATACTCGCGCCCTCACTTCCAATTGTGACCAGATTTCTCCGGTCTCTCGATTGGTTCCGAGTTCGAGGTCGCTTGCGAGGTCCTCTCCCTTACGAAGCGGTGAAACGGAGTGCACCGAATCTGTCGCGGACCAAGGCGTCCTTTGCCCGACTCTGAACCGGGATCGGATGGCCAATGGTCATTTCAAGAGCAGTCGCCGTAAGGTAGACAACTACCCCCGATCTATAGGAAACAATACAGTTCCCAGACTCCCCCGATTGTTAGTCGGAGAGCACAATCGATTGGCTTGCGCCGCTCGGTGCGCAGACCGTCCAGGAGCGCCAGAGGATTGATTCCCAGGGGAGACTGGTTGACCCAGTGTCCTACCCAGGCTCGCACCCCATGCGTGGAGGCCATCGGATGGGTGTTGACCCGTGAGTATGACCGACCCTGAAACAGAATGGGTCTTCGTGGCCAACTCAGCAAGGGCCCATTAGCTCCCCGTTATTAAGGACAGTCCGGAATTAGCAGACAAACGGTGTTTCGCTATGAAACGAGATGCGTAAACGGAAAAGTAGATTTTGAGGTGAATCGGAATTCCTAAGTTTATTGTGGCCGCATCCCGCGCCGCAGCGTCGACGCGTTGAAGTGAGTGAAATTTGGAGCGAGAGTGATCATTCGTGATACTCGTTGGCCCGTATTCCGTTTCTTGCAGGTGCCTAGTTTGGAGTCTAAATAGTTAAACACGCTTTTATAAATGCACGTAAATATAGCCGGTCCAAACACGGCTATGATACGATATTCCATCATGGAATGCCAGTGCCTATCTTTCGGCTTCATCATCAGACCTTGAAACCTAATCGTGGTCAAAGTTCATTCCAAGACTTTTCTACCAAGTCCAAACACAGCTATGATACGATGTTCCATCATGAAGTTCCAGTTCATATCTTCAGACTCCATCATCAGATCCGTTCGACAGTACCATATTATTGTATTGTCATCAGAACTACATACAGCTTCCAATTTTTATGACGCTACGATCCTTGGAAGATGGTTAAATTAGTTATCTTAGATTCCATTACATAGTTACTTGCATACAGGTCGACCTAATAAAAGCGTGTTAAAAAAATAGGTCATTTTCGCTAGTATTTTTTCCCATACTACGCGACGTTACCCTCCAACCCAGTGGCAGCGATGTATCAACTACTGAACTAGGCGTTTATACGTGGTCAGTACCACTGGCGCGTATGGTGGGGGGGGGGGGCTGAATTAAAAATATATATCGGGAATATTGTTCAGCACTGACGCGACAGCTCTATACTGATCTGAAATCAATTTACACGTTGGCAGTACCGGGTCGGAACTGACTTGTTTTGAATTTGAAGTCGGTAAGTGACCATGTAAATCAGCCTTTGGAGACATGCCAGAGACCATTCCAAACAAAGGATTTATAAAAGGGGAAAATGTACTCAGTACTAATGTAGAAACTATAGATACGTATTAAGGCAAATGGAGACTGCAACATAAACCGGCTAAAACAGAAGTCTACGTGAGCCTACCGAAAATTTACCGTTTTGTTCGGCGGCTAAATATCAGAGACCATTTGCCCTATTTTATTTGCCAGATTAAACAATCACAGAGCAGCGCGCACCTCCCAAAATCTTTTTGGGGTGTTCCGTGTGTTAAGTGTTTGGTTGCATTAGTATAGTGATTTGTTGCAACTATTTGGTTACGCATTCGCAACGCATTTGGTTACGCATTTGAGTATGGATTTTAATTACAATACTGATGATTTTCTCATGAATTACTATGGATCAACTACTTGTGACGGCTCCTCTGGGTCGAATAGTCAACAATAACAAACAAACAGCAATAAAGCAATCGCAATAGGAATATAAATATAAAGCAATAGCTACAACGACAATAAAGTCAAATCACTCACCACAGCCTGATCTCAAAATTTGAACAATTTTCGCTAACAGCCGATTAACTAATTCTAACCGACGAAAATTAAACGACGTTAGCTTAACAGAGCGTGGTGAAAACGATTTTTTTTATTGAACTATGGTTAGTGCTGCTAACCGTGATTATCTTTTTCAACTGACGTTGGTGCAAGTCGCCCTAAATTTAATTCAAATAATCATATTTATGAATATTTTTTGATTGTGATCGTTTGAAAATGAAATATCGTAAAAAAATGGTTTTTATGTATCCCAATCTTTGGTCAATCTGTTGATTTTGCCATATTTTCATGCTTTTTGGAGTAAGCGCTCTTAAATAAAAGCCCAGTTACATAAAGAAAAAAAATCCAGCAGTCGCAATGATGAAACGGAAAATTCCAGATTACTTACTACTACACACTTAAATCTGCATACGTAAGTGCGGAAAACCCGGCCCTGAATCTTGTAATACTTTGCAGTAGATAGAGCTCCTTTTCAAATGAATACCAGTAGATTTGCGTACTAAACACAGAATAGCGTAGGTGTGAAAATATAATTCAATAGCATGAATGTGACGTATCGTTTAGCTCACTAATTTATGTTTTCCTGTCATTTCGTTCTGGATTTCAGCCCCAGCATTCGTGTTCCTCTTCTCAAGTGTCATGCCTCTTATCAATCCTCATGAGAGCATCACGAGGACACTGGACAATCTTTACTTTGCAGACTGTAGCACTGAATATTTGTTCTAATATGAAACATATAATTTTGCTAAATCAATTGGCCATTATTTTATCCAGGAAAAACGTTATTTAATTATCTCTCGCCTTTGCTTTTTTTTTAGTGTAAGTATGGAAAAAACAGCTCCGAAAGTTTTCATACTTTATAGTAAATCGAAGAAGCATTCTTCGCATGTAGGCTAGTAGATTTGCGTATACGATACAGAATATCGTGTGAAAATAAAATCAAAGAACATCAATGTGACGTAAAATTTAGCTCTTTAATTTATGTGTTCCTGTCATTTCATTCTGGTTTTCAACCCCCGCATTCGTCTTTCTCTTGTAAAGTTTTATTCTCCTTATCAAGCTTTCATGAGGACATCACGAGGACACTGGAAAAACTTTACTTGGCAGACTGTATGTAGCACTGAATATTTCTTCCAATTTGCAATATTTACATTTGTTAAATCAATTGGCCATTATTTTGTTTACGAAAATGTTATTTAAAGATCTCTCTATGAGTATAGAAAAAACAGCTTCAAAAGTGTTAATACTTAGTAGTAGATAGAGAAAAGCACTTTTACTTTCCTGACGACCTATCGGAAAGGAAAGTATTGTGATCGCGCTAAAAAAAAATTTTGAGATGAAGATGGGAATATATATTTTGAGACTCCCTGAGACGATTGAGACTATTTCCAGACCGATCTCTGTCTGTATGTATGTCTGTATGTCTGTATGTCTGTATGTATGTATTCTTCCACGATAGCGCCCAGACGCTTAATCGGATTGAGCTGAAATTTGGTATATAAGCTTCTGTTAACCGTCGGAGGAACCCATTAGTTTTTGGAGTCCCTACGCCCTACGGTTGTGGTACCTCCCATACAAATTTGGGGTTCCCGGCGAAAAAATTGTTTCCGCGATAGCGCCCAGACGCTTAATCTGTCTAAGTTAAAATTTGGCATAGAAGCTTCTGTTAACCATCGGAAGAACCTATTAGTTTTTGGGGTACTTACGACCAACGTTTGGGGTACCTGCCATACAAATTTGGGGAACCTTGATTACATCGTTCGTTTTTTCGCACCTCCCCGGATACTAGTCAGGAAAGTCTTGGGGTGACACAACCGATTTTTTTTACATGCATGCAAGTATATTTGCGTACACGATACAGAATAGTATAGTGTGAACATAACATTAAATAACATCAATGTGACGTAAAATTTACCTCTTTAATTTATGTGTTCCTATTATTTCATTCTGCATTACAACCCCCGCATTCGTCATCCTCTTCTAAAGTGTCATGCCCCTTGTCGAACTTTCATGAGGGCATAATGAGGAAACTTTAAAATATTTACTTTGCAGGCTGTAGAACGTTTTGCTAAATTGAATGGTCATTATTTTATTGGAGGAAAACGTTATTGAAGGATCTCTCGCCTTTATTTTTTTCATTGTAAGTATAGAAAAAATAGCTTTAAAAGTGTTATTACTTAGTAGTAGATAGGGGAATGCACTCTTTTTACATGCATGCAAGTATATTTGCGTACACGATACAGAATAGTATAGTGTGAACATGCAATTAAATAACATGAATGTGACGTAAAATTTAGCTCTTGAATTTATGATTTCCTATTATTTCATTCTGCTTTTCAACCCCCGCAATCGTCATCCTTTTCTAAAGTGTCATGCCCCTTATCAAACTTTTATGAGGGCATAATAAGGCAACTTTAAAATCTTTACTTTGCAGACTGTAGAACGGAACATTTCTTTTAATATACAACATTTCATTTTGCTAAATTTATTGGGGGAAAACGTTATTTAAGAATCTCTCGCCTTTATTTTTTTCATTGTAGGTATAGAAAAAAAGCTTTAAAAGTGTTAATATAAGTTAAATAATAATTCGACAATAGCGTTGACTAAAGTCGGCTTTACACGGCAGACAAATAAAATTAAGAAAAAATACACGTGGCACTCGAGGACTGCCGCGGTAAAGCTATTGCATAGCATTTTTAACAACTTAAGCAATTATAATTATTTATTTATTTGATTTTTTCTGATATCAGATAACTGCGCTCTATCTAAAACGTTGAAATGATTCCGAATCATTTGCGGCTGCGAAAGCAAATGATTCGGAATAATTTAAACGTCTTCCGATAGAGCGCCGCGCACGAATTTTTTATTCGATAAAGCAAAAAAAACGGATTATTCGAAAAAATCGTAGATAAAAAGATAGATAATTAAATTATCTTTAAAACGGTGCAGGTTTCATAATAATACGCCAGATAGTATTTGCGTAGTAGTCGTTTTTGTGTTCGGTTAGACCTAATTTCACAAATTAATTACACTATGTAATATAAACAAAATCTAAAATATTCAAAGCTAAGAATATTAGGAAAATGTTCTTGTTTAACATATATTTTTTTCGAATCGTAAGCAGTCCTCGTTTAGACATAATTATCAGTTTAAAATCATTAATTTTCGTTAAGAAATTTCTTCATTCGGTCGCCGCGCTGGCCTAGGCCCGCGATAAAAGCTATGTAATAGCATTGATTTTATAGTGTAATAAAATCAATGGTAATAGCTTAAAAAAAATAGAGCTGAATCCATGTAGGTACATGAGTATACATATAAAATAGATAATTATTATAAGAATATTAATAGTCATCAAGCACTTTATACAAAAAATAATCACACAATAGGAAGTATCAAAACAAAATTGGAAATAAACAACGTATGTATATGATCAGGTATGTTACATTACACATTGTAATCTACATATTAAAAAATAAATTCATAATATTATAATTAAATAATAAAAACTAAAATGAGGTACCTGAAAGTTACATATTAATGTTATTCCCATTTGAAAGAATTGGCATGCTCAAAAAAATCACCCAGCTTATAGGAAGCATGTGTGGATTGCAGCTTTTGTTTCATAAATCTTTTAAACGCCTTTGTTTCCATCTTTCTTGTGGAGAGTGGTAGCTGGTTAAAGAGCTTATAGCTCAAATATCCAAAGGACTTTTGTGTCTGCGTAAGGCGTACTTTAGGCAGGATAACGTCATCACGTCTGCGTGTATTGTGGGAGTGCATATTCCCGTTTACCTCTTGTTCGTTGATATTTGATTTAGCATATAGTAGACATTGTAAAATATATTCAGACGTAATAGTCAGTATTTTGTACTTAAGAAAATATGGTTCGCAGTGCGTGTCATGGGATACTCCTGCAATTGCTCTCAATGCACTTTTCTGTAAAATGAAAACCCTACAACTGTCTGTGGCATTCCCCCATATCAGTATACCATAAGTCATTTAAGAATGGAAACAGGCATGATACGCAGTTTTTGCAGCGATTTCACCAGCTAAGAATTTAATCTTTTTTATTGCATATATTGCCGAAGAAAGCGCACTACATAGTTCATTAATATGGATGTTCCAGCTAAGATGATGATCGATCATGATACCTAGGAACTTTGTCGATTTGCTTAATTCTAGAGTACTGTTGTTTAGAGTTATATTGAATGGTATAGCAGACGATTTTTATTTTGAGGAGAAGTGCATAGTTACGGTTTTTTGCATTAAGCAAGAGATTATTATCTGTGAACCATGAACTTGCTAGGTTTAACGCATGATTGGCATTGGTCATTAGGTCGTTAAGATTGTTATCGTGAAACAGCAAACTTGTATCATCCGCATAGAGCAAGGTTTTGGAGTAGGCGGGCAAGCAATTGCCTATATCATTAATGAAAAATAAAAATAATAATGGACCAAGAATCGATCCCTGGGGAACTCCGCAGGATATCGGTTGAGGTGTAGATCTAAATCCATCTATTTCTACTACCTGTGACCTACTTGTTAAGTCGGATTTCATCATGTTATTGGCTTTGCCCCGAATCCCATAACTGTTTAATTTATTGAGCAGCATTTCGTGGACATGTTCTTCCTAAAACCACATTGATATTTATTTAGTATATCGAATTTATTTGCGAATAGATATAGCCTGTTAATACTTAGTAGTAGATAGGGGAAAGCACTCTTTATACATCCATGCAAGTATATTTGAATACACGATACAGAATAGATTAGTGTGAACATACAATTAAATATCATGAATGTGACGTAAAATTTAATTCTTTAATTTATGCTTTCCTATTATTTCATTCTGCATTTCAACCCCCGCATTCGTAATTTTCTTCTAAAGTATCATGCCCCTTAACAAACTTTCATGAGGGCATAATGAGGAAACTTTAAAATCTTTACTTTGCAGACTGTAGAATGGAATATTTCTTTTAATGTACAACATTTAATTTTGCAAAATATATTGGTCATTATTTTTTTACGGAAAAACATTATTTAAGGATCTCTCGCCTTTATTTTTTTCAATATAATTACGTACACGATAGTGCGTATACGATACAGAATTGTATAGTGTGAACATAACATTTAATAACATGAATGTGACGGAAAGTTCAGCTCTTTAATTTATGTTTTCCTGTCATTTCATTCTGCAATTCAACCCCCGCGTTCATCTTCCTCTTTTTAAGTGTCATGCCCCTTATCAAACGTTCATAAGGGCGTCATGAGAACACTGGAGAATCTTTACTTTGCAGACTGTAGAACGAAATATTTATTTCAATATACAACATTTAATTTTGCTAAATTTATTGGTCATTATTTTATTGCGGAAAGAATAGATTTCTTGTTAATGTTGATGCCAATAACATTCATATATCTTACAGGTTACCCCTTGCATGCGCCTGTTTTCCTGGCATATCATTCCCTAAAATTGCCCCCGCATTTCGATGTACGTGTTTATATGGGCGTCGCCATATCGATAGTATGCGAATTGATGCGAAATTTAAACTAACAGGCAAATTGAAGACCATTTTCTCGAAATAATACATTAGCAAAAATCTTTTTTTACAAAATGATTTTTTGTATTCATAAAATATTTCCTAGGAATTACATTTATATTAAACAAATATATGTAAACACTTAAGTCAAATATCAATAAAACTAAACGCATTTTGATAATTACAAAGGCAAATCTTTCTTTAATATATCTAAATATTTCTTTAATACATCTATATATATTCTTAATACATCTATATATGTTCGTATGCCTTGATTCAAAGGCAGACGAACTGCACATTCTACCTTGAAAATGCCACTGAACATGCAAATCAACGAGAAACCAGTTTGCAATATCGCCAAAAACATTGATATGGCGCAGGTTCTCCAGATATGCAAATTGTTCATTTGGGACGAATGTACGATGCCCCACAAGAACGTTGAAAGATCTTCGTGACTGTCATTTTTTTCGGTCGAGCCATGATTCTGTTTTCCGGTGATTTTCGGTCAGTCTTGCAGCTATTCCACGTTCAACTGTAGCTGACGAACTAAACGCGTGCTTAAAATCATCAAATTTGTGGCGACATGTGAAGACACTCCCATTGACGACTAACATGCGAGTGTTTTTGCAACAACATCGAAATGCAGATGTGTTATCGAAGCAATTGTTGTACAATGGTAAAGGGTAAGTCGCAGTTGACATCTCGACCGGATTCATCATATTGTCTACTGATTTCTGTCAGTTGACCGAACCGAAGGAGGAACTCTTTTGGCGTATTTTTCCGAACGTAGCGCAGAAGTTCAAAAACCATAATTAGCTGACCGAACGAGCCAATTAGCGGTGAACAACAAAGATATCGATGACCTCAACGCGACCATTCAAAATTCAGAGACAGTTGTTTGCCTCTAAATCGATAGATACAATTATCAACTAGAATGAGGTAGTCAACTATCCCAAAGGATTTTTGAATTCGCTGGGATTGCATGGATTGCCACCTCACATTTGCAATATAAATTAGGCTTAGTCATTACGGTTTTAAACGGCTGCAATTCCCCGTGCGTCTGGCCTTCGCGAAGACAAATCACGCGTGTTGTAAGTTTACGGAATTAACTTGGAATTTCCGTATTTCGCGCATGGACAACTGTCCCGTGTTCGCGGGTGAAAAAAACCATCATTTTTGTTTATTCACGCGCTGGAAACAAAACAAAAAACAATAGTTTACCAGAATGTTTAGTGTTTAATGTGAACTGCATTTATATTTCATCATGTAAATTAAATACATTGAATTTATTTTAATTACAAACGACTTTATTCGTATAAACTAAGTTCGTAACACATTTAATCACCAAACGAAACCAAACCGTAGATGATGCGGCCAATATTGTAGATTTTAATGAATTGGATTTGGAAGGTTGATTAGGATTAATAAACGCTTATGAAGAGTTACAATCAAATCAATTTTAGGTGGTACGAAGTCCACCGGGTCATCTAGTTAGTTATAAAAGTGCAAGTTTTTATCAAAACGATACTTTTACACTAGACTTATCGCTTCGACAATATTTTCTATTTTAATTTCAATAATGTCAGTTTTATTAATTGATTTTAGACTCTAATTATTATTATTTTTAATGATTACGAATATGTTTGTGTATTAACATCTTCCTAAATGTCGTATTTTTTCCCATAAGATACAGAATCAAAGTTTATCTATGGATATTGAAAAAAAACTCACATTTTGCACCAGCTAAAAAAAGCTTTTGTATAGTTTTCTACAATTTTTATATTGAACACGTTAGAAACTCATTTTTGAATATAAACCTGATGTATCACTTCTAGAAAACGGTAATTTAGAGGCAACTCGAATTCCGAAAAAAACTGGACACTACTTTTCAACAGGCTACATTTTATGAACTGGCATTACTACTTAATCGATTATCAGTTATTATAAGTCATGACTGCACTTTGGTTTCGCGGCTGATGTTTGTCAAAAATCCTCTAACATACCTGTATAGTAAACATTTCAATAAGTTGCTACGCAAAAGTCCCAGGCTCAAAAAGCTTAAAAGATCCTTATCAGATGTGATATTAACGAATATCACATCTTTATATTACATAGTTAGCTAAAGACTAAACAGCCCCGGATATAGGAAAGGGGGGGAGGGGGGGGAGGTACCTGCCCCGGGCGGCCATTTATGAAGGCGTTAAATTCATGTATCTGCAAAAAAACTTGTTTCATTAAAAAGGCTTAAATTTGGGAAAACATCCTAAATGAACAATCCCAAATAACGGTAATATAGTAAAATTGGCATGCAAATACATACATACATATTATGCAGTAAAAATATAACCCTTCCTTTGGCAGTCAGGAAATAAATCATAGCACTCAGTACTAACCAAACCACACTCATAATTTCATCACAACTAAAAAGTTTTACCGCCCAACGAAGTGGGCACGGGTCAGCTAGTAGGTAATAATGAGTACCAATTTATTTAAAGGTCTCCCCGTCATAACAAATCCCACCCAGTATATTTGTTTTGTGATTTTTTTAAATCAATTAATCTTGAAATGCTGGTCAATGACAATTTTTTGCACCTAACCTAACCTAACCTAACCTAACCTAACCTAACCTAACCTAACCCCCCTCCCCCCAAAAACAAGACGTATATCCGCGCCTGGGTCAAATGAATGTTAAAGATGAACCTCCAGCTGGTCGTCCTTTATCGAGCCACATCCCAGATCACGTTGAAAAATCAGGGAAAAAATGAATCAAGCCCCCAGAATCAGTATTGCGGAATTTTAAGAAGCCACTCTTGGAGGTGGCTCTTTGAGTGCCTGTCAATGGATTTTTAATGACGATTTGGGGATGAGACTCGTTGCATCAAAGTTTGTTCCGAGAGTACCCCACACAGCTTTGAGCGTTCGTCGACATTTGGCTTCTTTGAGATGGACTTCGTTTCCCACGCACTCTACTCACCCGATCTGGATCCGTCTAACTTCTTTCTACTTCAGAGAATAAAAAAGGACCTCAAAGGAAAAAGATTTGAAGATGTGGAGAAGAGGGTGTGAAAGCAACTTCGCAAGCGGCATTAAAAGAGATCTCAATCGAGGAGTTCCAGAGATGTTTTGACCAATGGAAACACTGATTGGATGAGTGTGTTGCTTCAAATGGAGAGTATTTTGAAAGAGACTAGGCCTTTATTGTTATGTTAATTTAATTTATTTTTTAAAAATACAGTTACTTTTGAGTATTTTCTCGTAATCATCGCTATAGAGATACAACATGAAAAATATTTCATTAATCAGAAGACCATATACTTCAGTATGACCCAGATAATTTATTTGCCTTTATTAATTTTGAATTTCAGAGTTTACACTTGGTAATGGGTGGTGCTCCGGCAGGTCCAGCTGGTACGGGTAAAACTGAAACCACGAAAGATCTTGGCCGCGCCCTCGGAATCATGGTGTACGTTTTCAACTGCTCGGAACAAATGGACTACAAGTCATGCGGCAATATTTATAGAGGTAAATCAAATTATATCTAATAGAGCACACACAACAGATATTATACGCGGTGATAAATAAGTCTCAAAATCCATGTTATTACTTTCTCTGCCCACCAACAAACGAGGAGGGAAAGTATTATGAACGCGCATTGTTTTATCGAGATAAAGACGGGAATGTTCATTTTGAGCCCCCTGAGACGATTAGAACAATTTCCAGATGGAAGTCTCTCTGTGTGTCTCTCTGTCGGTGAGTCTGTCTGTCTATGTGACTTGGGGAGCTAATGGGCCCTGTGTAGTTGGGCCACTATGACCCATGTGTTAGGGTCGTCTCAACTCACACTTCAGCACCCATCAGGTAGCCTCCACACAGAGAAAGCCCGGGTAGAACTCTGTGTCTGCAGGCCAGGTCGCCTGGGTATCCTCCTTTCGGGCGTTCTTGGACGGTTTGCATACCGTGTGACTTCAGCCAATCGACTGTGCACTCCGATTGATAATCGAGGGTGTCTGGAAACGGCTTTGTTTCCTATAGAGCGGGGGTAGTTGTTAACCTTACGGTAACTGCTCTTGAAAATAGCAATCAGCTACCCGATACCGGATGAAGAGCCAAGCAAAGAATGCCGCGGTCGATAGATTCGGTAGACACAGATACGTTAGGAAGAAGACCGTACAAGTGACTTCGAACCTGTAACCAGGTGGGAGGCCGGAGAAATCCGGCCATATCTGGTAGCGAGGATCCTTGGTCTTTCCTGCCGGGCGGTAAGGGAAGCCTTGTAAGACCCAAACAGTCGATTACTGCTTTGTTCGGGGTCCTAGCTCTAAATTCATGTTTCGTTACCTTTTCCTATGTTCCACACCAAATTTGGCACCCCCTCATTGAATCTGGTAAGCATAACATTGCACCAAGTGGAGCGTCCCGGTTTTTGAGCCTCAACGTGTGTGGGATCCTCAGCGAGCACAGTTTTCTCACGGCGAAATATTTATGTAGGATTGATTGTATCTGACTTAGGAATATTTCTAAGTATACACAAATCTCATGGTAGGTCATATAGCTGTCTGTTTTAATCATACGGCGTGCAGCATCTATGTTTTTATTGTTGACTAGATGACCCGGTGAACTTGGTACCACCTAAAATTGAGTGCAACTCTTCATACGCGTTTATTAATCCTAATCATCCAAATCCAATTCATTGAAATCTATAATAAGGCCAAATCATGTACGGTTTGATTTTCGACTTATTTCGACTTGGCCGACTTTTTTGACTTTTCCGACTTTTTTGACTTTTATGACTTTTCTCGACTTTGCTGACTATTTTTGATTATCGACTTTTTAGACTTTTTTTGTCATTTTCGACTTTTCTGCGACATTTTCGACTTTTTTGACTTTCGACTTTTCGACTCGAAATTTTACACAATCGCACGGAATGAAAACAGTTATGAATGTCAAACAATAGGATCGCCGCGAACGCCATCTATTGAAAGTGGCCTATTTCCCGAAATGAGCAATTGTGATTTTCTCGATTTTCAGTCTCGATTTGCAGTCTCTTTGAGTTTTTCCTAAATATTTTTTTTTTAACCACCCCTGAATCAAGGCGAACAAAACAAAAAAAAAATAATTCAAATCGGTCTAGTCATTTCCGAGATCTTGCGAGACTAACGCACAGCGATTCATTTTTATATATATTGATAGATAGATAGCTGTGGACGGGCGACTTTCAGGAAATTCGTCAAGATATCTGTATTCTATACATCAGCTATAAATTGTCATCTTGTTTGGTGCTTCTCCGCCAAAACAGTTTGATACCGACTGAGGTTCTACTGAGATGTCAAATTACACTTAAAATCGGAGAAAATATTCACGACTTATTTCCATCGTGATAAAACACGCATTTTTTATAATGCGCACATCCACAATAAATTAAATTCGTAAGAACCATAAACAGTTATTACAAGTTTTTATTTAGGTTCCTTGCAATGTTTGTTAGTTTGTTTACGTCAAATATTACAAGCTGAATTACAGCCACTTCCTCTTATCCTATGAAGTTAAAATTTTACACGTTGTTCAGTTCCGATGACAATGCATTTTTACGGTGAGCATGGCCTGATTCTACACGCAGGATCGGCTCCCGACGAGGATACTCTTCCACCATCAACAGCTCAGACACACAATTTTGTATATGCATTCAATTATGATAGCCTGTTCTAAATTTCACTATGACATGGCTGCTGCTCCCAGGGTTGGCTCCCGCCGAGGAGACTCCTCAACGGTCAACAGCGCAGAGACGATTTTTTTTATACGCATTCAATTAAAGTAGGTACGCTGTTCTAAGTTCCACTATGACATGGCTGCTGCACCCAGGGTTGACTCGGGACAGAGCATTTTAATAAAAGTTTGTTTTTAAAAATGTTTTTTTTGTGGATAGTAATAATTTTTTGTACTCGGCCTACCGCGTTTATTCCTGACGGTTGCGAAGAGGAAGAACAAAACAAACTAAATTGTTAAATGATGACTCTCAACACGCTTTGTGTAATACGGCGATTTATAAGAGGCTGCTTTCTCCTTATATGAGAGCAATGGGTCGCGGCACATACTCTATGGCACTTGGGAAAACATTCTAACATTACCACACACTTCTAAATCGGTTCGAGCGTATAGAAATGATGGTGAAATAAAAAAATGGAAAACATAAAAAGACGAATCCTAAACATATAACATTCATATTTTTTTTGGCAGTCGTGTAAAAACAAATGACAGTTTGATGAAACAAACTTTATCCTACAGCCAAAGAGTTCCATTTTGAAATATTGTAATTTTTATTACATTTTGTTTAGTAAAAACTTTCAGTGTAACCTATGTGTGTTCCGTCCACATTGTGTTCCAGGTCTAGCGCAAACTGGTGCGTGGGGTTGCTTCGATGAGTTTAATCGTATCTCGGTGGAGGTGCTGTCTGTGGTGGCTGCGCAGGTCAAGTGCATCCACGACGCAATCAAGTTCAAGAAGAAGCGTTTCGACTTCATGGGGGATAACATCAGCATTATACCGACCGTCGGTATATTCATCACCATGAACCCGGGCTATGCGGGACGCACGGAACTACCCGAGAATCTCAAAGTCCATTTCAGGTATATCTACTCCCCTCCTCTTCCATTTACACGCAATGGCCTGTATTCCATTTCTCGTAGGTGTCTAATATAGGGTCTAGAAACGCGCTAAAAAGACACTTAATTTTGAACTGACGTTTTGGTATTTCCTTTCATGGGTCCTAACTGGAGCGGGCATGTGAAAAGGCTATCAGGCTATTAAATTGATGTTAAGCGCCGTCTAGACACTTTTTACGTATTCCGTGTCATGGCGAATGGGTCTTATTCGGGCTTTCAACTAAGAACGGTTTAAATCGAGCAGTCTCCGTTTGACAGCCATGAAGCTCTTGTTTCTTTCGTGATTTCGAAGATTTTTAATCGCGATTTCAAAGATGGTTGCTCAGGGTATGCATCTAAAACGAATAAGAGATTATGAGCACATATTCGCGTGAGTAATCTATAATTAATATCTATATTTTGCCCTGAAAATCCTGTGTCAATATTTTTTGTAGTATGATAAAAAGCCTTGTATATTTATATATTTTAAAACAAGCGAAAACGTGGCCAAAATCAGCGGTGACAAGACGACGGCGGGCGGGCGAGCTAGTGACCGAGCTGTCAAAATTGAGACCTTGCTTTGAGAAAACGGATAATTTTAAGATTTTAGAGCGGTTCGGTATACCGACAAAATAACAAAGGTGCTTAAGTTCCTAATTATTAGCACCAGCTTAGTTTATGCCCGTGAGAAACGGAATATGGGTCATTATCGGATTATTCTTACCTAGAAAAAATAGCATCCGAGATTTCTACTTCTATAGTATAATCTCATAATATAATCCCGAAACTGGGAGCATAGAATCTACTAAACAAAGTACCAACCTACTAAAGAAAGTAAAACTTACTATGCTACCAACCTACTAAATAAAATAAAACCGTATTAACAATTGACCAGATCGATAAATCGGAACTCGCTATATCTCGAAATTGTCGTTACTTTATGAGCATGCCATTTACGAGAATGTAGGTGAAATACAATAATATATCTCCAGTCGAATTCAAACAAATATATGTCTACTCGTAGTAAAATATTTCATTTCTTACAATTACAGGCCATGTGCAATGGTAGTACCAGACTTCGAGTTGATTTGTGAAATTATGCTGGTGGCCGAAGGTTTCCAGGATGCACGAATCCTCGCCAGGAAGTTTATCACTCTGTACACGCTGTGCAAAGAGTTACTTTCAAAGCAGGACCACTATGATTGGGGTCTGAGAGCCATCAAATCGGTGTTGGTAGTTGCCGGATCTCTGAAGGTATGGAATTACTTCCTGAAAGTACTGAAGCTAGATGATAAATGGCATCAGAATACAGAATACAGAGCATTTATATACATTACGACATCACAATTGTGTAGAGTAAAATAAATTAATCTTAAGTTACTCAATTTAACAAGGAATGATCCAATTAACAAAAAATACTATATTATATTAATTAACAATAAGAAATGAGCATTATATTTTCAAAGTATTTTAAAATGTCGTTGTGCGCAGACATGTTGATTTATTTATTCATTTGTTTATTTCTCAAGAAAACATACAGTGTTGCTTTAAACAATTTTACCTAGGTGATGATGTAAATGAATGTAAGGCCGTTTACTTGTTTTCAACGTTTTACAATAAATGATTAGCAATTTTAAATAATTTTATCTAAAAGTGGAGGCTCAGGAGAAGTGGGAATTCAAGGGAAATGGCTTGTATTTATACATACGTACATGAACATACATACACAAATACATACATAAATAAAATACGTACGTATAAAATTAATACAGAAAATAAATACATATATATATATATATGTAGGTTTACAAAAAATCCTACTAATATTATAAACGCGAAAGTTTGTATGTATGTATGGATGTTTGTTACTCTTTCACGCAAAAACTACTAAATGGATTTTGATGAAACTTTACAATAATATAGCCTACACATCAGAATAACACATAGGCTATAATTTATAAAGATATAGTGTGAATTATCTAAAATATAACGATAACTGTCAAGTAAGTAGGAAAAAAATCTGAGAAATTGACATTCGAAATTTAAATTCTATCCTACTATCCTACTAATATCCTACTAATATTATAAACGCGAAAGTTTGTATGCATGTATGGATGTTTGTTATTCACGCAAAAACTACTGAATGGATTTTGATGAAATTTTACAATAATATAGCTTATACATCAGAATAACACATAGTTTTCCATTATCATTATCACAATTTTCCATCACCACGCGGGTGAAACCGCTGGGCGCAGCTAGTAAATAAAAAAAATACGTGTGGCACTCGGGGACTGCCGCGGTAAAGCTATTGCATAGCATTTTTACAACTTATGCAATTATAATTATTTATTTATTTTATTTATTTTCTTTTTTCTGATATCAAATAACTGCACTCTATCGGAAAACGTTAAAATTATTCCGAATCGTTTGCGGCTGCGGAAGCAAATGATTCGGAATAATTTAAACGTCTTCCGATAGAGCGCCGCGCACGAATTTTTTATTCGATAAAGCAAAAAAAACTGATTATTCGAAAAAAATCGTAGATGAAAAGATAGATAATTAAATTATCTTTAAAATGGTGCAGGTTTCATAATAATACGCCAGATAGTATTTGCGTAGTAGTCGTTTTTGTGTTCGGTTAGACCTAATTTCACAAATTAATTACACTATGTAATATAAACAAACTCTAAAACATTCAAAGCTACGAATATTAGGAAAATGTTCTTGTTTAACATATATTTTTTTCGAATCGTAAGCAGTACTCGTTTAGACGTAATTATCAGTTTAAAATAATTAATTTTCGTTAAGAAATTTCTTCATTCGGTCGCCGCGCTGGCCTAGGCCCGCGATAAAAGCTATGCAATAGCTTAATAAATTAAACTCTGTGCTCATTTTCTATTGATCTATATAATTCTATTTAAAAAGCAAATTTATTATATAAATTAATATCTATATGTTGGAACCTAGTATTATATAAGCCCATAAGAAGATAAATAAGGGCATTTCGTGCATAGTTCGAATGTTCAGCCCTGATGCTTCGAGGTGGAAAGAAAAATGATAGCTTTCCACGAAGTATGGGCTGTCGATGCTATTATTAATTATTTTATGAAGGAAAACCATATCCGCAATCGTGCGCCTGTCCACGAGCCAGTGAAAATGGAAGTGTCTCAGTCTGCTATTCAAATTCAGTCTGCTAATCTATAATATTACATATATTTTTAAAATTCAAAGCCATCCTAACTAGGCCTCGCCTGTACTAAGGTAGGCTTAATATTAAAGAAGGTAGAGTGGTTTTCGTAACTTGCTGTATTATCTTTGAATATTATTATGTTACGTTTAAGAAGATAGATATGTCCCCAAAATATTAACGCGTAATAATATTAAATTTAGATAAATATAAAATAATACTATATATATATATATATATATATATATATATATATATATATATATATATATATATATATATATATATATATATATATATATATATATATATATATATATATATATATATATATATATATATATATATATATATATATATATATATATATATATATATACACTCTCACAAACCGTGCTCTATTTTAATATATATGTTATTAATGTCTCCGTTTCTTGTCGACCCATAGTCAAAAGTGACTTAGTTAAGTTTTTCTTTACGCCGTGACTAGTCCTAGATTTCAGTCCTGCTGGAAAAACACAATTCATTTTGTTGAACAGTCGAGGTGCAATGTAAGAAAAGTGTTTTTGCGCAAAACTTGTTCTCTTTTTTTGGATTAAGTGCTGTCTGGTAGTTGTTACTCCAGTTCCTTTATGGTGTGTTGAATATAGATGATAATTCTCATGATTATAGTAGTAGAGTAGGACTACCTTAGCGTATATTTGACGAACGTCAAGGACTTTAGATTCCCTGTACGTATTATTCCTTCCTTGTATTATAAGACCGTATTATTCCTTCCTTGTATTATTATTCCATTCCTTATATTATAAGACTGAAGTCCTAGATATTGCCGATAGTAGAGATGCCTCAGGAATCTCTTCTGGACTCCCTCATGTCTCATTTTATAGATGCTGTAATGCGGGTTCCAGATAGATGACGTAAATTCTAAAACACATTGAAGCAGATAATAGTGCAAACGGATGGATCTCTTGAAAACATCAATGCTTTTAATCACCTTTAATTTATAAGGCAATTTATTAAAAAGTGTAAGTACTGTGTAGTGACTAGTCGCCTGGAACTGTACGTGGTAATATCGGTTGGAGGTAATGGGTTTTTTTCCTGGTGTTATGCCGCTGTACAATGGGACATTGGCTGAGCTTTTATTTCAATTAAATTCGCAAAGAGCATTTTAAGGAATACATCCATGTCAATGTGGCTATAGGAGAGGAGGGTAGAGCTATTCAGTTGCTAATGCCGTATTCGTGGTTTTTCATCGACGATGTCCGTTAAGCTTGAAGAGCGTCTACCGAATTAAAAACCGTAATTATTTTTTTTATTATGAAAACGGTTGTGATACATTATGCAGTTTGTTTAAGAAGAGCATTCTCTAATTCAATTTCTGGAAAATATATTTTTCCTAATTTAATTATATGTTTATATTCTTGTGTCGAGACATATTATGGCGACTTCTGTTATGCGACACTGTAGCATTTAATAAGTCCTAGTAACTTACTGCGTCCCAGTAACCACCGCAAGTTTATAGGCTTTATCGACTATTTTGGACTTGGCAAGGCACTGATTTGTCGTTATTGTCCACTGTTTCTATATGGATGTCCTCTTGATTGGCAGCGCGGAGATCGTCAGAGACCCGAGGACCAGGTGCTAATGCGTGCCCTGCGAGACTTCAATATCCCGAAAATCGTGACTGACGACGCGCCCGTTTTCTTGGGACTGATCGGAGATCTATTCCCCAATCTGAACGTACCGAGAAAGCAAGACCTGGACTTTGAGGCCAGTTGTCAACTGGCAGCAGTAGATATGAAACTACAACCCGAGCCTGGATTCATTTTAAAGGTACTCTCATCTGTCTATACAGTATTCTACTTAATATTAAAAAAAAACGTGTGGCACTCGGGGACTGCCGCGGTAAAGCTAATGCATAGCATTTTTTAACAACTTATGCAATTATATTTATTTATTTATTTTATTTTTCCTGATATCAGATAACTGCGCTCTATCGGAAAACGTTGAAATTATTCCGAATCATTTGCCTCCGCAGCCGCATAATTTAAATGTCTTCCGATAGAGCGCCGCGCATGAATTTTTTATTAGATAAAGCAAAAAAAAACTGATATTATTCGAAAAAACTACTATTCGAAAAAAATCGTAGATAAAAAGATAGATAATTAAATTATCTTTAAAATGGTGCAGGTTTCATAATAATACGCCAGACAGTATTTGCGTAGTAGTCGTTTTTGTGTTCGGTTAGACCTAATTTCACAAATTAATTACACTATGTACTATAAACAAAATCTAAAATATTCAAAGCTAAGAATATTAGGAAAATGTTCTTGTTTAACATATATTTTTTTCGAATCGTAAGCAGTACTCGTTTAGACGTAATTATCAGTTTAAAATCATTAATATTCGTTAAGAAATTTCTTCATTCGGTCGCCGCGCTGGCCTAGGCCCGCTATAAAAGCTATGCAATAGCTTAAAAGGACATATTTAAACAGTAACACAGTAAAAATAGATCGGTATGTATTAAAAATAGTGGGAATAAAATAAACAGAAGTAAGTTTGCTAAATTAACTCGTTTGTTCGTTTCGTGTCGGAGCCGAGACACGTCTCTCCAAAAATATGCGGCCTGGATGGCCTTATCGTTGGCCTCTTGTTGGTCCTGGTGTGTGATGCGGGTTGAGGGTTGCGGGCAGGATCGAAGGTGATCTTCATCCTGCCGCGTTCCATAGTTGCATATTGGGTTTTCTCTGTAGCCCCAGCGAACGAGATTGGCTCTGCATCTTGTCACACCCACCCTCAGTCGATTCAGACTACGCCAGTTTGTGACTTGTAGGAAGTAATCTCTGGATCTACTGAACCGATTTTGACAATTCTACCAATAGATAGCCACGTTATTTGTGGTTATCATAGGCTATATATTAATCCGAAAAATGAAAATACTTTTTCGGGTAGTCGGATTTCCAAAGTAAGTCGGAAAAAACGGTCGAAAGAAAACGTTTCTAACTAACGCTGCCTTAACGATGAGAGATTATGATTAAGTTCTAGAGAAAAGTTGTAGAGTTTGGTAATGCCTACAAAAAAGTCAACGACAGCATATATCTACCTTTTATATTTAAGTCACAAAAAGTAGTATTTTATGTTTAAAAAATAATTTAAATCTATAGGTCATGTTTATTGGTCATATTATCAACAATTATGAATTCATATTAAAATAAGTAAATTTATCGTCTCAAGTGTTTAAAACAAAAGACTTTTTCCTTTTACTGCATATAATTTCACTTTTACTGCATAAATGGTTAAAGAGATAAGACACTCACAAGAAGACACTCAGAAATAAGGGTAATATAGTCAAATTGGCATGCAACTACATATGTACATACATATGCAGTAAAAATATAACCCTTCTTTTGGCAGTCGGGAAATAAATCATAGCACTCAGTACTAACCAAACCACACTCAGTTTTATCGCCCAACGAAGTGGGCACGGGTCAGCTAGTAATGTATAAATATTAATAATTATAAATTTAATGATGCATAAAAAAAGTAAACAAGTACTGTCCTGATTCCTGTTCTAAACAGGACATCTATCGCTCTTACGTAACTACCAAATTTAAGAATATTTCTTCATTTATTTGGAGAGAACAAGGTTTTGATAACATTTATGGATATAATTGCTAAAAACATTCAGTTTAAATACAGAATGTAAGTCAGGATCTTTAAATATCTTAAAATTAAGCTGTAGTTAAAAATATCTAGCATCGATGGTACAAAGAATTAAATTCTAAGCCACCTAACAGTAAAGGAGTTAAGACTTTAAATGGTCTGAAATAATAATACCGATGACATTTCATTAGATTTTTTTCTAATTACACGGTGTATGTTAATTCAGAATTAAATAATTAATTTTGCATATTCTAATAAAATACATGAATTTACCTTTATTACTAACAACGTTTTGGTTTATAAAACCCGAATTTAGGCATAATTTCAGAAATTTAGAATGTAATGAAAAATATGTCTTTTTATTCTTATTTTAAAAAAAATCTCAGTTAACACTTTTGTTTTATAACTAGCTGACCCGACAGAAGTTGTCCTGTCCAAATTTCAATCAATTTGTTTATGGTCGTTTTGTAATTTTTTGTAAAAAGCTAGTGAAATATGTAAATAAAGTAAAAAATCGGTTGTCACCCCAGGACTTTACCGTCAATCAGACATCCCCCCCCCCCCCCCCGCCAAGCCCCTTAATCCCCCGATCCCCCAAAACTCCACCCCGCCCCTTGCACCCCCCTAACCCCCCAATTCCCCCCCCACAGAGTCCATCTCCCCAACCCTCCCTCTTCCCCACAACCCCACCCCCATCCAAAACGATCCGTTTGCATCGCTGCAAAACTTTAATTTGTCATCAATTGAAATACATTGGATTGAAATATTTTCCATCATGGCAGAAGGTTGATTCCAGAAGCGCCAGAAGGTTGATTCCTAGGCGAAACTAGCCCTAAGGCCAGAGTCCTGCCCGGGCTCGCACTTCATGCGTGGAGGCCGCCGGATGGGCGTTGACCCGTGAGTGTGACCAATCCTGAACAGAATGGGTCTTCGTGGCCAACTCAGCAAGGGTCCATTAGCTCCCTAGGCGGAAGGGGCAATATATGGAGCTAGCCCCACATATTGAGGTGTCTAGATCATGTTGGAGCGGTAGTTTCATGCACGGCGGTGCAATAGAGTCTGTGTCGGAAGAGACCCTAGGGGTTCAACGCCTCGCTCATAGTCCTAAGATTGGATTAGTTTCTTGGCGTCAGGTGCAATATAAAAATGAGCACAAATACTATGGCGTTCCCGTAAGCGCCGGTCAAACGAAGCTCATCTCGACGCTGACACTGCACAAGATCGTGCTCAGTGGAAAAGAAGGACAAGGAAGGCCGACCCCAGGTAAATGGCCGACCCCAGGTATTAAGCTTCTATTTTGATTATTTATATTTATAGTTTGACAATCTAGTAGTTAATTCTTGACTAACTATGTATGTTCAGTAAAGAGTAGTAGCGAAACTTACTACATAACCCAATTATTTTGACACGTCCAAGAGCGGTCTTTAGCCGTCAATTGGACACGACGAAAATGTAATGTAATGTAATGTAATGTAAATGGGACAGGGTCTAGGAAGAAGAAGAATTAACTGTACAATTATGTAACAAAACCTACAAATGGACATTAATTATCAAATTACTTAGATTTTTTGTATTTTGTACATGTGTAAAAGTTGCGATAAAACGATGTATTGAGGACGATCGATGCGATCTACTTTTCTGTATTTTCGTGACCACACAGAATAAACGCTACATGCAGGAAAACAGAGATTTGAGGAACGATCCATCTTGATTTGATTAAAGTATAGCAATTTCGGTTTATCATTACGACTGGTAGAATTATTTTTCTCCGTGTAATTAAAAATGTGATCCGCCCACATGGCTTATGTAAGCTCTATTTTTAAGTTGTTTCGATTTTAATAGTTGTTTCTTCAATATGCTCTTTCAGATTATCCAACTGGTGGAACTGTTTGCCGTGCGACATTCAGTTTTTATAATTGGCTTCGCCGGAACGGGAAAGTCCTGCGTTTGGAAGTGCCTCTATAGAACATACCAGGTATACATTAAATCTTTAATAATTTCTAGTAATCATGGCAACTCATTTCAAATATAAATATTGAAAATTCACAACTTGATGATCATTAATATCATAATAATCATCATTAGCGCCACATATTAGTGGATGAGTCTCGGATTCGTCAAGAACCATTTTCCATTCTACTTCATCCAGGGCTTTGATTCGAAGTGCATGTCACTAACTGCATTTAGGTTTAATCACAGAATCATCCCATCGCAATTTTGGTTGTCCAATTTTATGATGAATGACCCCCTTCCTCCTCCCCAACATATAGGGGTAGGACGAAGGGGGGACCTGGGGGTAATTGCCCCAAGCAGCCATTTAAGTGCGACAAATTCATATGTTTGAAAAAACATGTTTCACTAACACGCCTAACATCCAGGGCGAGTCCCACTATCGATTGTTCATTTGATTTTAGAACGCATTCTATGTTAATTTTTAAATGCTCGCGCAGTGTGTGAGGTGTCTGTCAGGGGATTTCCCGTCATGTCTAGAAAAAAATCCTCCCCATAGACAGAAGGGGACGGGGTTACACGAGCAGATTCGAATAAACCCGAACGGCGGAGCGTAAAGCGACGGTCGGTATTGATGTAGCTAATTAGGTATGCGAGTAATTAGCGTCATTTTGCTTTGTTAACAACTACTCTTTTAAAAAAATCAATAATTAGTTTATCTGAATACGTAAATGGAATTATAGTTTAGGAGCTATGTACTGAACTAAAGTGCATTTCCGCAAATTTACTTCTGTTTTTTAAAAATTAAATGCTTTGCTGACGCACAAGCTCTCATTAGAATGTTGTGGTCAGTGAGGTCGTATGAGAGCGCATTGTTGACATAGTAAAGTAGGGATAATATTATATAAATATAATATAATATAGATAATATCAAACATTGGTTTAAATAAACACAGACACAAACTTTTCTAAGTATTTTCTAAGTCTTATTCCATTTTAATGTATTTCTATCTCTTTTCAGATGTTGAAATTAAAACCTTTCTACAATGATTTGGACCCGAAAGCAGTGACAAACGATGAACTCTTCGGTATTATAAACCCATCTACTCGAGAATGGAAGGACGGCTTATTCTCTGTCATTATGAGGGACATGGCCAATATGACAGGAGATGGGTCCAAATGGATTGTACTCGACGGCGACATTGATCCCATGTGGATAGAGAGCTTGAACACCCTTATGGATGACAACAAGGTTAGTTTTATTTCCCAAAGATCCATACGATACAACACTATTTCAATCCATCGATATATTTCCCTAATTATATTTGAGATATCACAGATACTATGTAAGTTTGCATTGTACGTACCGGTAAATTACACAAATAGAGTTGTCAACTACAACGGGCGAACCCGTCACCTCAGGAAGTTTTTACGATTGGTCCTTCTGTCTCAAGTGAAGTGAGAGCAGAAGACTTGGACAAAACAGTCCACCGTCAAGCTCCGCCACATGCCTGTATTAGGCCAACGCCTTATCCGCGAGATAACCAAGTATATTACCCAGCGAGCTTACACTCACGCCCTTACTTCCAATTGCGACCAGATTACTCCGGTCTCTCGACTGGTTACGAGTTCGATGTCGCTTGCGCGGTCCTCTCCCTTACGAAGCGGTGAAACGGTGTAAACCGAATCTATCGCGGACCACGGCATCCTTTGCCAAGCGGTTCACCCAGGATCGGGTAGCCGATGGTCGTTTCAAGAGCAGTCGCCGTAAGGTCCGCAACTATCCCCGCTCTATAGGAAACACTAGTGCTTCCAGACTCCCCCGACTGTTAGTAAGAGTGCACAATCGATTGGCTTACGCCGTGCGGTGCGCAGACCATCCAGGAGCGCCAGTAGGTTGATTCCTAGGGAAAACTAGCCCTAAGAGTGCTGCTCGGGATCGCACTTCATGTGTTGGCCCCCCGGGTGGTGACCAACCCTGAACAGAATGGGTCTTCGTGGCCAACTCAGCAAGGGCCCATTAGCTCCCAATCGGAGGAGATCGAGGAGGAGATCGTATATATTGTTTAATGTGCTGTACCATCGTCCAAATGCCAGTGGGAAGGGTTATAGCTCTTCTTAATTGCTTACCCACTGAAATAGACATCCTAATAATCCTAATAATATTATAAACGCAAAAGTTTGTAAGAATGTATGGATGTTTGTTACTCTTTCACGCAAAAACTACAGAATGGATTTTGATGAAACTTTACAATAATATAGCTTACACATCAGAATAACACATAGGCTATAATTTATAAAGATATAGTGTGAATTATCTAAAATATAACGATAACTGTCAAGTAAGTAGGAAAAAAATCTACGAAATTGATATTCGAAATTTAAATTCAAGCGTCTGATTTTGAAAATTTTCTCCTACTATACTTACTATACTACTAATACTACTATAATAATATTATAAACGCGAAAGTTTGTAAGAATGTATGGATGTTTGTTACTCTTTCACGCAAAAACTACTGAATGGATTTTGATGAAACTTTATAATAATATAGCTTACACATCAGAATAACACATAGGCTATAATTTATAAAGATATAGTGTGAATTATCTAAAATATAACGATAACTGTCAAGTAAGTAGGAAAAAAATCTACGAAATTTAAATTCTAAGGGTCAACATATATTTTGAAAATTGTCTCCTACTATCCTACTTCCTACTAATATTATAAACGCGAAAGTTTGTATGTTTGTATGGATGTTTGTTACTCTTTCACGCAAAAACTACTGAATGGATTTTAAAGAAACTTTACAATAATATAGCTTACACATCAGAATAACACATAGGCTATAATTTATAAAGATATATGGTTTTCTATCATCATTATCACAATTTTCCATCACCACGCGGGTGAAACCGCTGGGCGCAGCTAGTCTATTATATACCCCTTCGACGGCTAAAAAAGCAAATCCCTGCTATCTCATGTTTATCAAAATCTCTGTTTTTCTTACTTTTATGTTTTAATGTTAGTATTAGTTTACTTATGTAAGTCAGTGATTATAGACTTGTACACTCTAGATTGGATATTCAAGGGCAAGTTGGATTCGTCTGTATTGCTCTTGAATAATATTTGAAACAAATAAATAAATAAATGAGCGATATATTATATTTTGTCCATCCCCTAGCGCAACCGCATGCATAAGGGACCCCCTTCGCCTGAAGAATTGTGGATTAAGACAGGCGGAATGGGTGGGGGGAGGGAGGAAGGGGGGGTCGTCCAAAAAGGGTTTTTTTAGTAACCAACATTATTTCACAGAAAATATTATTATCTCTAACAAAATATAATCGATTGAAATTAAAAACTAGACTGCCGTCACGAAAATTGAACAAAACAGAAAATAAATATTTTAAAGTATACATATAATTAATAAATAATAATTTTAAATATATTGTATAAGCAAAACTGTCCCCCAACTGCAGTAAAAGTTCATACTAACAACAAATACATTACAAAGCGTGTATGTACTATACACATGTAGTTGAGATGAAAATCTGCTTTCCTCCTTTATATCAAGGACGCATTGAATTTAACATTTATGCATATACATATATATTTTAAGATGATTATAATTGAAATAAAAAAAAACGTGTGGCACTCGGGGACTGTCGCGGTAAAGCTATTGCATAGCATTTTTTACAACTAATGCAATTTAAATTATTTATTTATTTTATTTATTTATTTTTTTCTGATATCAGATAATTGCGCTCTATCGGAAAACGTTGAAATTATTCCGAATCATTTGCGGCTGCGGAATCAAATGATTCGGAATAATAATTTAAACGTCTTCCGATAGAGCGCCGCGCACGAATTTTTTATTCGATAAAGCAAAAAAAAACGGATTATTCGAAAAAATTCGTAGATAAAAAGATAGATAATTAAATTATCTTTAAAATGGTGCAGGTTTTATAATAATACGCCAGATAGTATTTGCGTAGTAGTCGATTTTGTGTTCGGTTAGACCTAATTTCACAAATTAATTACACTATGTAATACAAACAAAATCTGAAATATTCAAAGCTGAGAATATTAGGAAAATGTTCTTGTTTAACATATATTTTTTTCGAATCGTAAGCAGTACTCGTTTAGACGTAATTATCAGTTTAAAATCATTTATTTTCGTTAAGAAATTTCTTCATTCGGTCGCCGCGCTGGCCTAGGCCCGCGATAAAAGCTATGCAATAGCCTAATAAATTGTCTACCTTGGAACACGCGGCAGCCTAGTAAGGTTATGACTTTTGTATATTGTATCTACTGATAATTTTAAATCAATAAAATAATTTGAAATTTTGAATGTTGAAATTTTCGGAATATGCTCAATTGGACTTTTCATCTAAACAAAACACGATGTATTTATCGTATCTTTTTTAATTTATTCTCCATTTGTAGTTTAGGGACCTATTCTTTGAAATTATACGTAACCAATGTCAACGGGATGACATAACGATTCTAACAATATGACACACTTCTAAATCTGATTACGCATTTAGAAGTTATGGTGCAATAAAGAAACGAACAAACATACATGCATACATAAGTATATGCATGAACCCTAAAAACATTACACTCCTTTTTTGAGTAATTCTGTGAAAAGGGGACTGAGAAGTGATGAGTTAAGTTTATCGAGTTTAAATAAAATGGGCACGAGTGCGATTTATATACATTTATCAGTCAAAAATTAAACCTAAAAAATACGTGTGGCACTCGGGGACTGCCGCGGTAAAGCTATTGCATAGCATTTTTAACAACTTATGCAATTATAATTCTTTATTTATTTATTTTTTTCTGATATCAGATAACTGCGCTCTATCGGAAAGCGTTAAAATTATTCCGAATCATTTGCGGCTGCGAAAGCAAATGATTCGGAATAATTTAAACGTCTTCCGATAGAGCGCTGCGCACGAATTTTTTATTCGATAAAGCAAAAAAACCGGATTATTCGAAAAAATTCGTAGATAAAAAGATAGATAATTAAATTATCTTTAAAATGGTGCAGGTTTCATAATAATACGCCTGATAGTATTTGCGTAGTAGTCGTTTTTGTGTTCGGTTAGACCTAATTTCACGAATTAATTACACTATGTAATATAAACAAAATCTAAAGTATTCAAAGCTAAAGAATATTAGGAAAATGTTCTTGTTTAACATATATTTTTTTCGAATCGTAAGCAGTACTCGTTTAGACGAAATTATCAGTTTAAAATCATTAATTTTCGTTAAGAAATTTCTTTATTCGGTCGCCGCGCTGGCCTACTAGGCCCGCGATAAAAGCTATGCAATAGCTTAAAAACTATTATATTTTTTAAGCTATTGCATAGCTTTTATCGCGGGCCTAGGCCAGCGCGGCGACCGAATGAAAAATTTCTTAACGAAAATTAATGATTTTAATCTGATAATTACGTCTAAATGAATACTGCTTACGATTCGAAAAAAATATATGTTAAACGAGAACTTTTTCCTAATATTCTTAGCTTTGAATATTTTAGATTTTGTTTATATTACATAGTGTAATTAATTTGTGAAATTAGGTCTAACCGAACACAAAAACGACTACTACGCAAATACTATCTGGCGTATTATTATGAAACCTGCACCATTTTAAAGATAATTTAATTATCTATCTTTTTATCTACGAATTTTTTCGAATAGTCAAAGAATAATATCCGTTTTTTTTGCTTTGTCGAATAAAATTCGTGCGCGGCGCTCTATCGGAAAACGTTCAAGTTATTCCGAATCATTTGCTTCCGCAGCCGCAAATGATTCGGAATAATTTCAACGTTTTCCGATAGAGCGCAGTTATCTGATATCGGAAAAAATAAAATAAATAAATAATTATAATTGCATAAGTTGTTGAAAATGCTATGCAATAGCTTTACCGTGGCAGTCCCCGAGTGACACGTATTTATTTTTTCTTACTTCTACTTATTTTTATGAATAAAACGACATCGATGAGTCGACTGGTGGCTTTTTCAAAGTGGTATGTTTATTATTATTATGCCCCGATAATATTATTAATATTATTTTCCGATATATAAAAAAAGAAACGTCTGTAAAACCAATTATAAAATCAACGCTATATTTCATAGCAGCCTATTAGTTACTAAAAAATATTCGTTTCGTTACCTTAGTCTACTAATGGAGGTAGAATATATCATTGAATATGGTTGAGGAGTTATTGGTACTAAAACGTGTAAAGCAATATGCTACGCTTGTGCAGCAATGCCCTACGTCGTATATATTTAAATTATGTAATTTTTTTTTTATTAAACCAGTTGATAGGTTTCTACACTTGGTAGAGACAAATTTATCAACAAAATACTATACAATATGTACCTAAATTATAAGGTATATTAATATGAAGTAAGGGCAGATATTCTAGGTATTTTTTTCTGATAAACAAGATTTTGCGATATTTTCAATCAAAATTATTCGATAACTTCACAAATTATCGTACGGACATAGCACTAATAATGAATCAGAATTATTTTATATTTCACAAATTATCTGATATCGTCTAATGGGTAGCCACTCAAGTAAGTAGCACACGAAAGGTCGATATGGGATCAAACTTCCTCAGGTAAAAAACCAATCAAATACACGCGTTTTAAATCCTTCCAGTTTATTGAGCATTAACTTACTTTGTTTCTTAGGTTTTAACTTTGGCAAGTAACGAGCGCATTGCCCTGAACAAGACAATGAGGCTTCTGTTTGAAATTAGCAACCTTCGCACAGCAACTCCAGCCACAGTTTCTCGAGCCGGGATACTCTACATCAACCCGCAGGATCTAGGATGGAACCCGTAAGTTTTTTAAATGTAAAAACGTCCTTTAAAAGCCTTCAGTACTAGTCCGACCAAAGTTATAAATGTACTAAAATTCCCTCTCCACCTCTCCCCTATTTATGTATGTTTTCATTCCTATAACATCGTTCCAACTTATTGTTACACCAGCAGGTTCCTAATGATTCCGTGCAGCTTGGGTGGTGTTTGCCAAAAATCTATGTCACTTGGCCTGCACAACACACAGTTCAACTCCTATCTGAAAGCCTCCTCGAAGAGGAGCTTACCCTGTCAGGGCCGCTGTGAGCTTCTGCTACGGCAGTAATCCTGCAGTCGGAGGCGGTTGGAATCAGAAGATCGCGGATTTGTGGAAATACCTCGGGCGGAACTGGGCAGTTGGTGCACCATACGGTTTGCTAGGTGTGGAATGCCCAGCTGGCGAATAACCAGAGGGGTCTGAAGACGTATGTTTCCTAGGACAGCGGAGGGTGTTTGTCGACCTAACGTCTTCAACCCTTGAATCGATCCGTCGGCCACCTGATCAACGTCGGCCGTATTCAAAATACACTTTGAATTTTGTTCCGCAAAATATTCAAACTAAATAAACGCTCACGTCAGATAGAGGCCGCGCAAGCGACCTCGAAACCGTGACCGGACCGGAGGACGGAGAATTCCGGCCAAATATGGTAGTAAGGGCGTAAAGTTGGTTCACATTTAAGTGCCTCGCGGTAAGGCGTCGGCTTCTTGCGGGGGTGTTGGCGAAGCTAGACCGTGGACTCTGTTGTCCCTACTTCTTTGTGTAATCCAACTCACGGTTGAAAGAACGATCTATATCGTTAAAACAGCCTGAGGTGTCGGGTTCGCCCATTGCAGATGACAGCTCCAAAGTGTTACACCAGCTGTGCTTCACTATTGTTAGTATAGGCGTGGGCGTGTGGGTGTGTGTTATCCGAGAGTGAAACTCGCACTTGACCGGTTGTTATTGTTGTATTCCTCAGAATGGTGGCATCGTGGATCGATACACGGGAAGAGGACTCGGAAAAAGTCCAGCTGACCGTACTCTTCGAGAAGTATATTCCTCTCCTGCTGGAGGCGGCCAAGAAGTACAAGAAGATCACCCCACTGACGGAGCTGCAACAGATCCAGATGATCTGCTACCTGCTGGAGTGCTTCCTCACCAAGGCCAATGTCCCTCCAGAATGCCCCAAAGAATGGTAGTATGATTCTTTGTTTAGGAATTTTGTATCTTAAGTATTGCAAAAAAAATATTTGTAAAAGCCCATAAAATTATTATACAGCAACGAATTGCAACAGCAATAATAATATCACGACGGTCATAAAGTTCCTGCTTGTCACCGCCGATCGTCGGCTTGACCGACACGTACGTACTGTTTTATAAAAGGCGCGCCACATGCACGCGGCGCAAGATGTACGTGAGGACGAAGCTCGCGTACGCGGCATCGTCCTGGTACCACCTCATCTCGACAACGCAGCGAACGAATATCTAACGGGTGCTGAACGTCGGACTTAAAAAGTGTCGGGAGCTCCTTGGTACGTCCGAATCGAGACTAGAACGCTACTTTAGCGAAACAGAGTTCGTGCAGGAATACGTTAAGCACCTCGTTCGCGTCATGTACCGAAGGGCTGACACCCCGCCGCACAAGCAAATCCGTCAGCTCGCTCCGCTGGGCACCAGGCCGCCAGAAGTCCGGAAGCTGTATCCGCGTAGCCTGCTAGATTAGCAGACCACCAGCGCGGTATCGCAGCACAGCAGACATTCGTTACAGAAGATGCTATTTACTTTCGTCTCAAAGACTAAAACCATAAAGCGCATGTACCACCGTGCACCTCGCGAGAAACCTGACGCAGTCAATTTTCTCGCCGCAGTCTTCAGATAGTCGGGTCAGTAGTCCAGGCTCACGCGAAGCCCTGCTAATGGGCAATTTCTAAGCCGAAGACGTCACGGACCTTAGACAAGGCTTGTCGACTGAACCACTGAATGGACACCTACCGCAAGCCAGGCTTCCTACCGAAGCCCCGGTAAAGAAAAATGCTCGCGGGCTTTGAGAAAGGCTCGTCTACTGAATCACTCGTTCCTTTAATCAGAATATGCTCTGCTGTGTCCCCGGCAAGCGGTTCTTCGCTCTTACTGCAGTAAACGTAAGTTGGCATAGACTCTACCGGGTTCGCTTTCTAATAATGTGCCTACATATCGTTTGTAGTAAAATCCTAGATGCCAAATCGTAGTACTGCATCGAGCAACCTAAGGGGCTCTCTAGACGATCAAGCATGCTTGTCAAGCTTCGAGTCGCGGGCTAGGAGAGGATCGTAAACCGCAGGAGATATGCAAATATTTTTTGAAAATATTTACTAAAAATGCCTAATTTTGTAGTTTATACTGGGGAGTCGCGTTAAGTAGGGGTAATTATTTGATGAATGACGTGACTCCCTGGTATAAAACCACAAAATTGGGCATTTTTGGTAAATGTTAAAAAAAATATTCGCATATTGCTTGACAAGCATGCTTCGTCGTCTAGAAAGCCCTTAATACGCTCTATAAGCAATGGAATCTCTAATTAATCAGATTGTTACGAAATGTTTTGCAGACTGGAACATCGCTATCTGGGAGTGGTTTTGGCTTTCGGTGCGATCTTTTTAAAAATTGGTTTCCTTAGCCATTAACATTGAATTCTTTATAATTACCTAAATAAAATACCTTTTACAAAATTAGAAAAAAAATATATAGAATATGTACCCGAGATTGGCCTTCGCTGTCTAGGTAGACGAGTATTGATTAATGCTCAACAGGTGGTAGCGCCAATGTTAGTACCTATTCCTATATTCTTGCATATTATGCAATTGGCTACATTGCATCGTCGGTACTGGGAATCGAGCTCTTCCTACATTCGCATGTGCTCCTGGGGGTTCATTCTAAATATAGCCCACGTGGTTGCTACCAGGCAGGGTTTGAGCATCTTTTTCGCAAACCTAACTTAACATAAACAAGTGATTGTCGATCTAGTTGCATATAGAAAACCTCTTGTGCTTTACATGCCTTATTAGACAAAGCAAAATATATTCGTAATTACCTGAAAAAATATTATCATATATTTATTAAATTATTTGTTTCATATTTTATATCCTAAAATTCCACTATGATTATACTAGGAAAACATAGACATTGCATTTAAACATAGACATTAAGTTTACTTTATTTTTAGCCCTTAATTGCATACATATATATTTATTTTTTTCTACTTTAAATTTTACTTTAATTTGTGTAAACAACACATTTGTTAGATTTAGAAATATTTAAAATTGATCACCTTCGTCAGTTCGCGAGTTACAAAAATACAGTTGGTATAACACAGCACAGCCAGAGACAGACCTTCTAGGTCTAGTTGGTTGTGCGATTTCGCCTCATTCGGATATGCTAGCATATTTATATCCATAGAGCTATGTTTTTCGCTATTATAATGTTTGTTCTTAATTATTCCTCATGTACAACAGTATGCATGTCCTTGTATTTTTTTGTTCTTGTACGTTATAAATAAATAAATAAATAAATAAATTTAAAATAACTCAACCAGAGTACCTGCCCCGGGCGGCAATTTAAGGGGGCGCCGAACTCACGTTTTTTAAAAAACAGGTGTCACTAAAGTACCTACCGACCAGGATGCGTCCTACTAACGATTGTTGATTTGATTTGAATTTTTGGGAGCTAATGGGCCCTTGCTGAGTTGGCCACGAAGACCCATTCTGTTTCAGGGTCGGTCACACTCACGGGTCAACACCCATCCGATGGCCTCCACGCATGGGGTGCGAGCCTGGGTAGGACACTGGGTCAACCAGTCTCCCCTGGGAACAATACTCTGGCGCTCCTGGACGGTCTGCGCACCGAGCGGCGCAAGCCAATCGATTGTGCTCTCCGACTAACAATCGGGGGAGTCTGGGAACTGTATTGTTTCCTATAGAGCGGGGGCAGTTGTCTACCTTACGGCGACTGCTCTTGAAATGACCATTGGCCATCCGATCCCGGTTCAGAGTCGGGCAAAGGACGCCTTGGTCCGCGACAGATTCGGTGCACTCCGTTTCACCGCTTCGTAAGGGAGAGGACCGCGCAAGCGACCTCGAACTCGGAACCAATCGAGAGACCGGAGAAATCTGGTCACAATTGGAAGTGAGGGCGCGAGTATCTCGAGCCCGCCGGGTTTATTCCTGGCTCACTCGCGGTAAGGCGTTGGACTCTCACGGGTTGTGACGTAGCTGGACGTAGAATGTACTGTCCAAAGTCTTCTACGTTCACTGCAGGGCGACAGAACGACTAATCGTTAAAACGTCCTGTGGTGACGGGCTCGCCCGTTGTAGTTGACACCGCAAGATGTTCATTTGATTTAAGACTGCATCTTAAGTTGGTTTTTGAACGACGGCGATTATCTGTGCTGTATTTTCTAGGGGAAATCTCGTAGCGTGTAGTAAAAATCTTTCCTAGAGACAGAAGGGGACGGGGTTACATAACCATAGTCGAATAAACTCGAACGGCCCAACTGTTGTATTTAGGTTACTGTTCAGGTGAGCGATTTTATTTTAAAAGTAAAAACAAAATTTATTTTTAAAAGTAAAAATCTTTTATTAGATCATGTTTCGTGATATTCTTTCCAACCTTGTTTAGATTGATTAATTGATTATTTTAACAGGTATGAGATCTACTTCGCATACTCTTGCGTATGGGCCTTCGGATCGGCCCTTTTCCAGGACCAGCTGGTCGACTGGAGGAACGAATTCCACAAGTGGTTCACCAACGAATTCAAAGCCGTCAAGTTCCCCAGCGGCGGCAACGTCTTCAGCTTTTTCCTGGACCACAAGACGAAGAAGTTCACGCCTTGGGGCGACCTCGTGCCCGCTTTCGAATTCGACCCCGAAATACCGTTGCAGGTGTGTAATTACGATAAACACGAATGCCGTAACGTAGAGTCTTGTAACTGTCAGCCTCAACAAAGAGAATTATCTTGGAAATATCTAGGCATAACTCTAGATTGCTTTCTCCGTTGGGTCTCTCATATACATACCGTGGCTACGAAGGTGAGAATCCTTGGATATGTTTTCAAAGAACTGAGGAGTATCATGGATTCCAAAACACTAAAAACTGTTGATTATGTTTTATGCGAATCGTTTATTACTTACGGCATAATTGGATGGGTGGATGTGGTAAAACCCTGCTAGAGCCATTGTAAGTTGCGCAGAAATTTATATAAAAAATTATTTTACGTTGTCCATATCGCCATCCCACTAATGAACTTTATAAAGAAGCTAATGTCCTTGATTGTAGGCAACTTTTTCTAAAAACTTCCCTCTTAAGGCTATTTTTGGACAATAACTCAAATCTAAGAATAATTCAGAACCGAAGACCAACGAGACAAGTTATACAAAATAGCCTTATAATACCCAGAATGAAATCATTTGGACAACGACATTACTCTTTCATTGCGCCGAGATTTTACAATCTGATTAATATGGAAATAAAAGTGAATTTGAGATTTAGGGAATTTAAAAATAAATTAAAGGAATGGTTATCGAATCATGACAGACTAACCATACATCAGCCTTACGACCGAAAGACGGCCAGTGAGGCCCTATCGCTAAATAGGAACAATCTACGCATACTGGTAAGGGCGCTCACGGGGCATTGTGGCCTGAACTAACACATGTTCAACCTCAAGCTCAAAGACACAAAAATGTGCAGGTTCTGCCAAGGGGCAGATGAAACTCCCCAGCACCTCATGTGCGAGTGTGGCCCGCTGATGCGTAAAAGATACACCCACCTGGGTGGTCACTACCTCCAACCTGAGGAGGTAAAACAATCTGGCGCCAAAAGCCTGCTGCGGTTCTTAAATGGCACGAGGCTTAGCGCAGAACTATAGTAGGTGGCGAGCACAATAGATCAGCAATGGTCGCAGTGTTACAAGGCTCATAAAGACCTTAGAAAAGCCCCACTCAACAAATAAAAAAAACCATACATCAAATGTTAGAAATAATAATTTAATAAAACTTAGGTGCACAAATTTTTAAACATGTATGTTGAATATATTTTAACATTGAACTAACTACCAAAAATTATTTGACTTTGTTGTTATATATTATTTTGACAATGAATTGTACTTTTTTTTGACTAGATATTTTTATATTAAATCCTTTATTACTTAACATATATTAAATATTAATGACTGTTTCTTTCTTTTCTTACATATAATTTTATTTATATTATTTAATCGAATTTTATATTATGGCCGATTATATAATGGAATTGCATTTTATTTATTATATTATCTTTTAATATTTTATTATTATTATTATTTTTTTTTGATTTTTTTGGAAGACCACATTTTTGGGCAATTTAGTGTCATTAGCTTTTAACTAAAACTTGTACATCTGTAAGCAATCAAGCAATCATGCAAAGATGATAATATTAGAGTCCTGTCCACCCTAGAACGGGCTAGTCCCAGTTGGGTGACAGAATCAAATAAGCAAAAGGTTAAGGGTTTGCCATTCGGTTCCTGTTATTTTTGTAAGCAAATCAATATTTTATAGTAATTAATTCTTTAATAAATAAATAAAAATAAATAAATTAATTGACGTCAGTGCTGCACTTTCACTGTGATTGGCCCATATAGTATGCGTTCGAAATCGTTAACCAGAATACTTTCTAGTAGTTTGTAGCGGGATTCTAATTCATATTCATAGGAGAATTCCACTCTTTGGACCCACCACCCAATAACAATAAATCATATATCTTATGAAAGATCTATTACAGATCAAAAAGCTATGTACGGTAATAGGTACTGATAGTGGTTGGTATTACTTGGCGAGTCGCGTCAGAGATGCAAGACGAAGCTGGCTGGAGGGCTGCAATCGACTCACGCTTCGGGTGCCACATAGGCCATCAGTTATTGATTGGCTTTCGTTTCGTGCTGAATCACTTTTTTGCTGTATTATTTTTAGGAAAACGATGTTTCAATTGGATTGACACGCTTTAAACCTTGCTTGGTCAAAACATTGATTATATATGCTATTGGCTTGCGCAACTCTGCGCAACTCAATTTAACCCTGCTCTTCATGTTTCTCATGCTGGTACCAACTATAGGCAAAATGCATTTCTGTGGCGAACAAGTGACAATTTCAATGATTTGATTAAACGCTTTGACTTTGATCTATTCTGTACGAGTATTAACTCAGCTATAATAGGCAGCGGCTGAACAGTGAATTCATTAGCACTAATTGTTGAATAATTATTGATGTATTTTTAATTGATAGCTTTAATTGAAAGGTCACATGTGTTTCTACAGCGTTACTTATACGTGAAAACTTCTAATTGGGTCTCTGTTATCCTACTCCGTCTTTTTGTTAAATTATAATTAGCTGTTGGTTTTCCTAAAAATAAATAAATAAATAAATAATCTGTATAGAATGATTTGGCAACCTTTCTGTGCCGGCGAAATGCAGGTGGTTTGATAAAATTGACGGCCCAACTAATTGTAATTTATTTAGCCATATATAATAATATTGATAATGAATGTTTTTTTATATAAAAAAAAATACGTGTGGCACTCGGGGACTGCCGCGGTAAAGCTATTGCATAGTTATAACAACTTATGCAATTATAATTCTTTATTTATTTTTTTTTTCTGATATCAGATAACTGCGCTCTATCGGAAAACGTTGAAATTATTCCGAATCATTTGCGGCTGCGAAAGCAAATGATTCGGAATAATTTAAACGTCTTCCGATAGAGCGCTGCGCACGAATTTTTTATTCGATAAAGCAAAAAAACCGGATTATTCGAAAAAATTCGTAGATAAAAAGATAGATAATTAAATCATCTTTAAAATGGTACAGGTTTCATAATAATACGCCAGATAGTATTTGCGTAGTAGTCGTTTTTGTATTCGGTTAGACCTAATTTCACAAATTAATTACACTATGTAATATAAACAAAATCTAAAATATTCAAAGCTAAGAATATTAGGAAAATGTTCTTGTTTAACATATATTTTTTTCGAATCGTAAGCAGTACTCGTTTAGACGAAATTATCAGTTTAAAATCATTAATTTTCGTTAAGAAATTTCTTCATTTGGTCGCCGCGCTGGCCTAGGCCCGCGATAAAAGCTATGCAATAGCTTAAAAACTGATTGATAATAAAAATCCAATAATTTAACCAACGATAACAATAACAATATCCAATTATTAGGGCCATCTATCGCATTTTTATAAATAGTCTGATTACATCACAGTAATAATACAGGGAGATAAGTAAGTAAGTAAGTAAGAATTTATTATCAAAAACCCGATCTGGGTATAGAAATTACATATCGAATAGAATGCCATCTATTATTAAAATTCGTAATTATTACGTATACTTTTATACATCTTTATGTTAATAATATTAAAATAATAAGATCTCTGATTTCAAAATACGTTTGTTATTATATTATTGGACGCCAGAGATGCTGAAATTTTATTTGAATGCCTTTCAGCATACACTTCCAGACCCCAGTAACCTCGCTCGTTGGAGCTTTGCCGAGGATAGTTCTTGTCCCCTCTGTAGCAATACCCCTTGCACAGCTAGACACATTCTAGCTGGCTGCAAGGTGGCCTTAGATCAAGGACGGTACACTTACCGCCATGACAAAGTTCTCGCTGTTATTCGCGAGGTAATTAGTCTCTCAGTGGCTCGTGCCAACGAGGGTTTGACAGTATCCTCCAAACCCCCAATACAGTTTGTGCGGGATGGCTCTAAAGGCAAAAAACATTTAACTACAAAACCTTTCTCAATAATCGAGAAAGCTACAGATTGGACTCTGGAGGTTGATTCGGTCTCTAAGCAGTATAAATTCCCTGAAAGTCTCGGATGCACAGCCCTCCGTCCAGATATAACTCTTTACTCTCTATCTCGGAAGGTGGCTCTTATTGTAGAATTAACTGTTCCATGGGAATCAAATATCCCAAAAGACCACGAGTACAAATTAAATAAATACCATGATCTTGCAAATGCCGTAACCCGGAACGGCTTCACTGTTCACCTTCACGCGGTGGAAGTTGGCGCTCGTGGCCTGCCAGCTAAATCTCTATTTCACCTCTTTAAAGATCTTGGCCTTTCCAGAAAAATAATCAACTCTTTCTTAGAAAAATTATCTAAAACTGCGATTTGCGCATCTCAAATTCTATGGCTTCGAAGGGGGAGTGAATGGGTGGCAAGGTGAACGCTCACATGTGGCAAGACAGCTGTCCTAAACCTACCACAGCCGGTTCGTAAGTCCGGAATCCACTGCTCACCCCCCAGAAGTGTAAAAAATAGTATTATGATGGGCCCGACTCCGGTCGGTGAATTCCATGGCAGCTCCGTTTGTATTTATTTATACCGTATAGGCATGTTTAGAATGCCTTCGACAATGCTCCGATATACAGTTATACTCTGAAAGTGGCCATATTTAACATGATAATCAATTTTAGGAACTGTGAGTGCCATCGACACGGCCCGGTGGCATAGTGGCTATGTCGCCTGACTTGAATATGGACATTACAAGGTTCCGGGTTTGATTCCCGGCTAAGTCTCTATTTTCTATTGGGATAAAATCAACGGAATTGCATTTAAATTCTGTCGATCGAATGCAATAACAATACACTTACTTACACACATATTACATGCACATGTGAGAGTGGTCATCCCCTCACTTGACTCCAATTTCTCGTGAGCGAAGGGTGGTTCTCATCAATAAGTTTTCTCCGTATTGAAAGTCATTGTAGTTGAAGTTGAAGTGTTTATTCAGAAGTTCTGTGATCGGTTGCCAGTTTTTAACGCCTTGCTTGATAATTCGCCGGTGTGTAGGTAATGCGGGCTCGAGGTGGTGTCGTGGTTGTGTATCCGAAGTGTGAAGCGCCGCGATAGATTTGAAGCTAATGATGATCGCGTATACTATGCGTAGTTGTTGTTGACTGGAAGGTAATGAAGAGCGCGAGTACTTGTAGAGGGCGACGGCCGCTGAGAGGATGATTGATGTGTAGCCGCGGTAACTGTCCACTAGGGGAATGATAAAATATGTGTCGAATGTACTGCTTTTTATATGGTATGTAATGATGCAGTATCCACCGGTGGGGGAGAATAACTGTGTCAATTCGTATCGATCAGAAGAAATGACATTAGTCATTAGTTGACAGTGCATAAAATGCCGAATTTAGTTGGAATTCAATTGCAATTGCCTCGTGTATATTTGAGCGTATTTGCGGTTTCGATTCTATAGAAATTACTTCTTTTGTTGTGGGTATGTTGGACGAAGTGACTCCAACACACACATGAAAAGAGCCATACGATCCATTTATTGTTTAAACTCCCGAGCATCGCTAAAAGAGAAATTTAAAGAGATCAGTATTCTGACGGTTTATACTTTATAGTCAGTATATATTCGATAACATAATGTATATTCGTAAAAACTTGCACAGATTCCGTAGGTTGGGTGACATTCACAATAGGAACACCAGGTTCAAAAATAAACTAGACATTACGGGCTCTAGGTTAGCAAAAGTGAGTAAATCTTTCATTGGAGACGATGTTCGCTTTTATAACACTTTGCCTGAGGAACTAACCCTTTGACCAGACACTAAATTTAGAAAAATTGTTAAAGATACTTTGTACTCTAAAGGCTATTATAAAATTGAAGATCTTTTAAGCGATACATTGGTCTGGTCAAGTCGTTTTTATGTAACATAGCTATGAAAACCATTTGTACAGTGTTATTATTATTAATATTACTATTACGTAAAGCCATTGATTATATAGTGTAGTAATCAATGGTAAAGCCTACAAGCGAGGCATAAATGTCTAGAAACACAAGACGTTCTGAAAGTACTGTAAGTCTACTTCGAATAAAAATCTATCTATCTATTTATCTATCATGCTTGTAAACACTTCATATTAGGATTGGTTGTAAGAGATTGTCGTATGATAATAAACCTACCAAAGTGAAATTTCACAATAAAGAGAACAAACAAACAAATCTACACGTTGTGCTTCATATCAAAATTCAAATTCAAATTCAAATTCAAAATTCTTTATTTATCTATAATATTACATGTATTTTTAAAATTCAAAGCCATCCTAACTAGGCCTTGCCTGTACTAAGGTAGGCTTAATATAAAAAAAGGTATAGTGGTTTTCGTAACTAGCTGTAATACATCTTTGTATATTATTATGGTACATTTGAGAAGTTAAAAATAGAATAAGAAAGCGTAATAATATTAAATTTAGGTACATACATATAAATATATACATACATATATACATAAATATATACTTTATGGATAAATATAAAATAATACTATATATTATATACATATATCTCACAAATCGTGCACTATTTTAATATATATATATGTTATTAATGTCTCCGTTTCTTGTCGACCCATAGTCAAAAGTGACTTAGTTAGGTTTTTCTTTACGCCGTGACTATTCCTAGATTTCAATCCTGCAGGAAAAACACTATTCATTTTGTTGAACAGTCGAGGAGCAATGTAAGAGAAGTGTTTTTGTGCAAAACTTGTTCTCTTTTTTTGGATTAAGTGCTGTCTGGTTGTTGTTACTCGTGTTCCTTTATGGTGTGTTGAATATAGATGATAATTGTCATGATTATAGTACTAGAGTAGGACTACCTTAGCGTATATTTGACGAACGTCAAGGACTTTAGATTCATTGTACAAGCTCTCAGAAGAATACCGGAAGGGTTTTTTGTGTATTACTCTTAATAGCGACTTTTGGGCTTTAATTAGAGGATCAAGTGCTTGCAGCGAGGCTCCACCCCAAGCTATGATTCCGTATGCTAATAAGTTATGGGCCAATGCGAAATATATCGTTCGTACTAAATCTTGGGATACGGCATTTCTCATTAACTTGAATATATGTACAAGTTTTAAAATACTGGTTACCAAATTAAAGTACGTCGTTGATCAATCTGATGATCGTAACAAGACAACATTAGCGTCTGATGTATTAGCTACTGTAAAGTTTTCGACTAACGATCGAGGAATAATCGAATATTAGTCTGGTTAATGTGTGGTATGATATCTTTTCCAGCAAACCCTGGTCCCCACTCGAGAGACCATAAGAATAAAATATTTCATGGATTTATTGTTGTGCGCGAAACATCCTGTGATGCTAGTCGGCAGTGCAGGCACCGGAAAAAGCGTCATTATAGCGGACAAACTGAAAAGTCTGTCTGAAGAATATGTCGTAAAAAATGTACCCTTCAATTTCTACACTACATCTGGTAAGTTAAACAAGCTATTAATTTTACTTAATCTATACGGTGTATATGGACGCACGAAAGCAAGCAGATTGTTTTGACACTTTTTATTGTAAGTTACTGGACACAAATAAGACCTACCCCAATTAAATCGGCCATATTAAAAAAATATATCAATGATGTATATCATATACAATTTGGCTTCTAGATTATTTTATTATATACGTTATAACGAGATAAATTAATTTTTTTTTAACAAGTACAGGTTCATGGCCATAAGCATGGCCATTTAATTAGGACTAGAAACGCTCCCTAAAAAAATGTGGTGATATTTAAAAAAAAATATTAAAAATATAACACTAGTTTATTACTTTTGCTAAAATGAACTTAGTATAAGTTACAAATTTACTAATGTTAAAATAAGAGAATAAAATTATTACTCAAATTTGTAGCCTCATATTAAGCAAATAAAACATTTTTTCAAAAATTACTGTAACAGAAACCAAAATAATATATCTTTTTAAAATTAAACCAAACAAAAAATTGACCACAATTTTAGGCTATATAAAAAACTATGTTTTTATAAGGCATTTTAACGCTATAATTGAATAAATGAATTTGTAGACATATGTTATATGAAATATTCCAAAGGCTAAAATAAAGGGTCACTAAAAATAACAATCATCAAATTAAATTTTTTTTTTTGGTAATTTACTATAAAAAAGTTATATCCTAAAAAAATACGTTTTAGCAATAGTTTAAATAGGAAAAAAATATTTTTGTTTTGTTTTAAAAACATGTTTCTAAAAATATATATTTTTAAATTATACTTCAGGAAAAAAGTGAAAACGTGGAAAGTCACTGACCTTAATCAGTATTTCCCATCACAGTCCCCCTCAGCGTTAACCGGAGGGTCATCGAGGTACTCCACCTCTGAACCTGACGGTAAAAACTGATCAAGGTCCACCGTCACCACGTGGACCTTGATCAGTCTTTTCTGTCACACGTTTTTTTATGACCTATCTTTCCAAAATCGGTTCATGCTTCTATTCTTTTGGCAACAAGACACAAAAAAATGGCATTGATCATTTTTCCCCGTGACCATTCACATAGATACTTGTCTATTTACTAATTTATCTACATATAGCCTGCTAGGACGTGTGGCCTCCCGGAATGCCCTCAATCAGACCTTTCTTTATTGGCTCTAAATACGATATATTTATGTAAACTTATTGATATTTTGACATTTGAACATTTAATCAACTACTTACTTGATATTTGGAGAGTAAAGGTACGCTATGATAGTTGGGATGACATAATGGTTCTAACAGTGCCACACTCTTATAAATCTTTCCAAGCGTTTAGAAGTTATGGTGGAATAAAGAAACGGATGTTTATGTATATAGATGAACCCTGAACACATTACACTTCCTTTTTATTGGGCAGTCGTGTAACAAAAACATGTGAATTCACTGACATTTGCTAGGATAGGGTCAAGAAAGGTCTAAAGAGGTGAATCCATTCCAGCTACTACTGATGAGAGTTGATTCTTTCGTCTGGTCTTGTGACATGTTATATGGAGTGCGACACGGGGCTTTTGCATTGGTTATTTTTTTGGCAGTTCTTCAGTTGGCATAATTACATATTTTATTCGGGTTTATTCGGATTTGCTCGTGTAGCCCCATTCCTTTCTCTCTGTGTTTTCTAGATGCGACGGGAATTTTCCTGGCAGAGCAGGAAAGGATGGGCATTATTAGGATGCGTTCCAAAATAAAATAAACAATCAATAGTACGACGCGCCCCGGATGCTAGGCGATTTGGGGAAAATAGGTTTTATTCAATTACATACATTTAAGGCGCCCCTTAAATTTCCACCCACGACAGGTACTACGGTATGCCCCCCCCCCTCCCACCCCTGGATTTAGATCCGGATCTGAAACCAAGGTACGACATGCCATTCGATTGCAATTTTATTTGTGTACATTTGGTAAAAGGACGAGGAAATAAAAGTTTTTGTTCTTCAACCCGTCAACGATTTACTAATCTCATCACTTTTTCACAATATAAATCCTCCAAATCGATCATTTGAGCCTCGTCTGAACATTGTATAATGTCACTCATTCAGAAATGCTGCAAAAGATCTTAGAGAAACCGCTGGAGAAGAAGTCGGGCAGAAATTTTGGACCACCAGGTAGCAAGACTATGATATACTTCGTTGACGACATGAACATGCCTGAAGTAGACACATATGGAACTGTTCAGCCGCACACTCTTATACGTCAGTTCTTCGACTATCAGCATTGGTAAATATTTTTACAGTTTAGACATTTTTTTTTGTCTAAACTACAAAATGTATTTTTGTAGTTTAGACATTAGCACACAATACCTAATATTAGTATATAGCATACATGATTTGGTTATAACATCCAAAGAACAAAACCAGTGATTACAGAATCGATATTATGTTAAAATAGATAGCCGCCTAAGATTAAAATCATTTAAAAAATAGACACTAAAGGTTCTTGAAGAGTCTCACCACAAATCATTTATATTAATCGTATTAGGTATTAAAATCTATAAAAAGAGTCAGATAATTATTTCACATGATATAGTAATTAAGATATATGTTCTTACTTTAGAACATTTTGACCTAAGAATTATCAATTAAGTTGTCACGAAATAGAAAATAATACGTTCCTACAACTACACAATACAATCGATTATCCACGAGAAAAACAAAATACGTGTGGCACTCGGGGACAGCCGCGGTAAAGCTATTGCATAGCATTTTTAACAACTTATGCAATTATAATTATTTATTTATTTTATTGATTTTATTTTTTCTGATATCAGATAGCAAGCAGCTGCGGCTGCGGTAGCAAATGATTCGGAATAATTTAAACGTCTTCCGACAGAGCGCCGTGCACGATTTTTTTTTCGATAAAGCAAAAAAACCGGATTTTTCGAAAAAAATCGTAAATAAAAAGATAGATAATTAAATTATCTTTAAAATGGTGCAGGTTTCATAATAATACGCCAGATAGTATTTGCGTAGTAGTCGATTTTGTGTTCGGTTAGACCTAATTTCACAAATTAATTACACTATGTAATATAAACAAAATCTAAAATATTCAAAGCTAGGAATATTAGGAAAATGTTCTTGTTTAACATATATTTTTTTCGAATCGTAAGCAGTACTCGTTTAGACGTAATTATCAGTTTAAAATTATTAATTTTCGTTAAGAAATTTCTTCATTCGGTCGCCGCGCTGGCATAGGCCCGCGATAAAAGCTATGCAATAGCTTAAAAGTTATTATAATAGAATCTATAATAAAGAGGTAATGTTTGTAAGTTTGTATGTAGGGGGTAATCTACAAAACTACTAATCCGATTTCAAAAATTCTTTTACTAATTGATACATTATCAAGAAGTGCTATAGGCTATATTTTATGGTGATAAATATTGATTTTCAATACGAAATCATGATATTTGTAAATCAGGTCGGAGTCAAATGAGCTGGTGAGTTGCTTTATCGGCGTGCGCTGACAAACGGTTTGATGTATGTGAAAACAATATGTGACAAAAATATCGGCCTCAGAGAGATCTAAAAAAAAGTCAGCGGCGTCATATAGCTTACTTTTATATTTGAGCTACAATAACTGCTTCTATATCTCAACAAAATAAAAATAAATAAATAGGCAGTGTTTGTTGAAGACATTAGCAACAAAATAAGAATCCTTATCAAAATAAATTAATCCATTTATCACGGGTGGTTATCAAAGACATAATTAGCTATTTACTGTAAGTTTTTAAAAAGTATATTTATAAAGATAGTGTGACGGGAGGCCGACTCCCACTGACTCCAAGGTGTTTGATGTGAGAGCCGGGTGTCAACTAGTACTTTTACTCCGTAATGAGAAGCAATTTGCGTTATCAGAAGGTTTATTTAATATTGATCGTCGATTTAACAGTTTATTTAAGTGAATTGAATATTATGTCGTATGGAATACTATATTGCCAGTATAACGTTCCCGAATATTGATCGCGGTGCGCGGTTTAGAAAGTGTTCGCTCGAAGAATGATTATCGCGGAGGGTGACTACCCGAGAATGATGCGGAGGACGACCGTTCGAGAATGAATGACCGGTGGGTGACTACCCGAGGAATAATAATTGATTGGTCAAATGTACTGGTTTCTATGCCATGCTACATGACGCAATGCTGGAAAGAGTGGTGGAAATAAGTGTGTTAATTCGATCGATTAGAAGAAATTGGCATGACTCACCGGCTGCGACTGCATTAATTACCGAAATTAGATGGAGTTCAATGGCAGTACACGTGTAGAATCGATTGTATTTGCGTTTATGAATTTCTATTGAATCCGTTGGTTAGTCATGCTTTTGTTGACTGATATGTAGGTACTGAAGTCCCTACAATAACATAAAATTAGTAACGAGTCCGAGCATCCCGAAATACCTAGCAGGCGGCGGCGGCGCTGGCCCAGCAAGGTCAGCGTTCAGCGGAAGGCGGCGCGGGTGGCGAGGAACGATATCTCTATGGTCTACTATATAGGTAGCGTGTATCTGAGGGGGGACGTCTTGCAATATATATTTGAAGGTAGCATCTAAAAAGGCAATTAAACGCCACGCTGCTTAAATTAACAAATCGATTCGAAACTTTACGCGAAGCGAAGCTGCGGGCAACAGCTAGTAGTAAAAAAAATGGTCAATATTTCAAACTAAATGAAGAAAAACAAAATGAAAATATTTCTACCCAGAACCTGTTTACATAGAAGGCAGCAAAAACCACACAAGGGAAAACTTCCTCTCTTTAACAAAGCAGTTGGTTAGGGTAATATCCAGCTATAATGACCATTTTATAATTACCAAACTCAAAAATTGTCTATGATTTCGTTTACTAATCTTTTATTTATAACCTAATATTAAAAACCTTCCTGTTTAAATCATTTGTCGTATTTATTCATAGTTCTATTTGTTTATGCTAAACTTATTGTACTTGCAATTATAAAGTGTATGTGGACCACCAATATAGTTGACCATACGTGAATGAATAAATAAAATAATATATCTATTAACAGGTACGACCGCGTAAAACTATCTATCAAGGATATATTGAAATGCCAGTTTGTGTCTGCCATGAATCCAACCGCTGGATCATTCACTGTTGATCCCAGGCTACAGAGACATTTCTGCGTCTTTGCCGTCAGGTAAGATTATATTTTATTTTATTTTATTACATAGATTTTTACAGCCATCAGAAACAAATAATATTTATTAATCAAATTGTACATAGGCCATGGGATATCCTCACAGTTGCTAATTATTAATAAAAAGAATCATTGTTCATCATTGTTCAAAAAGCTGATGAAATTAGTACATGTTATTATTGATATAATATGGGTAATAAATACATACGTATATTGTGATCATTAGTTAGTAATTCTTGGTTATAATTAGACACATAATTATATGTCACCTATGACATGAGTGCATAATATTGAATGTATTTACACATGTATTTAACACATGAACATATATTATATACATTCTTTAACCTTGGAGTGGGGGTTGGGTGATATCGAAGTGGATGGGTCAAGGAGATTGTGGCGAAGAGTCACAAAGTGGGAAAGGACTAAACAAAGTGCGACGTATTTCATAGACAGCCCCTAATAGCTCTTTCGGTTTTTCATCAATTTTTTATCACTCGGGTGCTTCGTTGCCATTCCCAAAGAGATCGCTCTACCTTGCCCTAAGAAGCTTCACTAAAATTTAGGTCAATTTCAGCATGCCGTCGACGGAATCCTGCACGAGCATTTACACACAGATTCTATCGCAGCATCTGAGCGTTCCGCAGAGTGGTTTCAAAATAAGGGTGAAGCGCTCGTGCGAGTCGCTGGTGGAATGTGCCCTCACGCTGCACAGCCGCATCAGCAGCATATTCCTACCGACGGCCGAGAAATTCCACTATGTCTTCAACATGAGAGACATGGCCAATGTTTTCCAGGTACCTGCCATCATTATGTACATATACTTCAGGGCCGTTAACATCGAGCTGATTAGGGAGTACAAATTAAATAAATACCATGATCTCGCAAATGCCGTCATTCGGAACGGCTTCACTGTTCACCTTCACGCGGTGGAAGTTAGCGCTCGTGGCCTGCCAGCCAACTCTATGTTTCACCTCTTTAAAGATCTTGGTCTCTCCAGGAAAATATGGGAGTTAATGGGCCGTTACTGAGTTGGCCACGAAGACCCATTCTGTTCAGGGTTGGTCACGCTCACGGCTCAACACCCATCCGGCGGTCTCCACGCATGAAGTGCGAGCCCGGGCAGGACTCTGGCCTTAGGGCTAGTTTCCCTTAGAAATCAACCTTCTGGCGCTCCTGGACGGTCTACGCACCGTGCGGCGTACGCTAATAGACTGTGCACTCTGACTAACAGTTTAGTGGTTTCAAGGCGGCAGGTGAGGGTGGAGAACCCACCCACCGCCCGGGCAGTTATAACGACGGTGGTCGTCTTATCTGCCCGGGATGTCATGCAACGACACCCCGCGCGTACCAGAAGGGTATACGCGCAGGGGGTAAAGAAAGGTAGCCACCCCCCCGTACCACCCCGAGAACCCATTTATTCAGTTTTAAGAAAAAAAACAAGCATACAAGCGTACAATTGCATACAAGCGAAATTAACAATTGAAAATTTTAACATTGAAATGCATGCAATCACAGAATAAAAATGTACTGCTTCCAGACTCCCCTGACTAACAGTCGGGGGAGTCTGGAAGCAGTACTATTTCCTATAGAGCGGGGGTGGTTGCGGACCTTACGGCGATTGCTCTTGAAACGACCATCGGCTATCCGATCCTGGGTGAACAGCCGGGCAAAGGACGCTGTGGTCCGCGATAGATTCGGTATACACCGTTTCACCGCTTCGTAAGGGAGAGACTGGAGTAATCTGGTCACAATTGGAAGTAAGGGTGTGAGTGTCGGCCCGCCAGGTTACATTCCTGGCTATCTCGCGGTTAATGCGTTGGCCTCTTACAGGCTTGTGACGTAGCTAGATGGTGGATTGTTTTGTCCCCAAGTCTTCTACGCTCACTCCAGGGAGATAGAACGACTAATCGTTAATACTTCCTGAGGTGACGGGCTCGCCCGCTGTAGTCGACAACCCTAGTTGTCTCCAGGAAAATAATCAACTCTTTCATAGAAAAAATATATACAACCGCGATTTCCGCATGTCAAATTTTACGGCTTAGAAGGGGAAGTGATTGGGTGGTAATGTGCACGCTCACGTGTGGCAAGACAGCCGCCCTAAGCCTACCTCAGCCGGTCGTTAGTCCGGAAACCACTGCTCACCCCCAGAGGTGTAATAATATTATTATGATGGGCCCGAATTCGATCCGTGAATTCCATGGCAGCTCTGTTTGTATTTTAATGTATTTAAACCAATCTAGGATTTTTCAATTTATATTATTATAAAAAAGTATAAACGAATATAAAGCTCTAAAGCATTAACTACGCAGCCGGCGACGACCGTTTTACCGCAGGCGGCGTCACCATTTTTTCGCAGGCCGCCGCGTCAATTTTTAGCTGCTGCTAAAAAATTAATAGATCATTATGAAAACAACATACGTACTAAAAAGTTAATTTCACAGGAGAGTCAAAAACTGATTTTCCTAAAATGCATTTTTTGGTTTTACTATTTTTTAAAAGTTAAATCCATTATTAATTTTACGAAATATGTACTTCATGAAACAGTCTAATATGTAATACTTTACCAGGAAACAATAAAAGTTATGTTGGCTATTTCGGTTATGTTGTTTTTGGAAGAAATGTCTAAACAGTTTGTGGTGTTATCGAAATGACTCGTTAATTGAGGTGGCATGATTACCATCAATGACCCGACTTTTATGCCATAAATTTTATGTCATATGTCATTAGTAGGTATGCCTTTTATGCCATTTGTCGATCGAAAATATATGCACGTGGCATCTGTGTACCAAATGTCAAGTTTCTAAGTCCAATATTTATAGAACGAAATAAGGCTAGGCCGCTCTCTGGTAGACCGATGTAAATCAAAACATTTAAACTCTTATCA
>OX155980.1:82982880-82993533 GCA_944548615.1 Micropterix aruncella | reverse complement strand
TTACCGCGGCAGTCCCCGAGTGCCACACTTATTTTTTTTTTTACAAAATACATAGAAGAATAGTTCAAATCATAGCCCTTGGCCACGTCACGTAAACTTCTATTGCGCAGAGTATTTTTTTCAGCGGCGAGCTCGTACATTTCTCGGCTAGCCATGCTACTACCCGTTTTTGTAATGTATTTATTTGGCATCTGAAATAAAACAAACACAAGCCTTGCAAAACATAACAAAAAAAAACTAAAATTGTAACCGAGCTAAGTTGAAACATACTGTTTTAATTCTCCTATGTTTACAAAATGGGACTTTGCTTGATTCAAAAATTTCCACCTATAAAAAAACTTTGCAAATCAACAAAATCAATATGAATGCTGAGTTAGAAAGCTTGAAACAATGCACGTTACGCACTATTATACAGGTAAACAAGGAAAGTAAAGTTTGTTGAAAAATACGACAGAAACACACTTTTTGCTTTTTTTTTCCGCCTCTACTGCAACAGCATCGGAGCGCACTGATAGGCGACGCGTGTTAATAAAGCGATAAAGCGACCGCAATGTCAGCTCTCTAACTACTACATATACCGAGGAATTTGCACTGTTTCATACCTTCTTACAACATAGTGGGCCTATTGCCAATTTGCAATATCTTACGTCCATACCGCCATGGTTATTGTGACTAATTGATTATGTTAGCAAATTAATATACATATAACATGTGTATTTTTTTGTAACGTAGTTGTAATAATAAATAAGTAAAACTACATAATAATCATAATTAATGAAATAAAACAGAAATTAATAACACGTGTGAAGTAAATTAGAAGTGTGTGGTCGTGAGTTCCTGTGCCACAACCAAAAGCGATTTTTTCCAATTTTTCTATGCATTAGACACGAAAATATTTGACTACGGAAAGAGAAATGAATAACTGTTTTTGGAAACGGTTTTGACATTGAGTAACATTGATAAAAAAAAACAAATTTGAATTCGAAATTCCAACTCAAACCGCAGTTACTTGAGTTTTAATTGACCAATTACATAGAAAATAAGTAGTATTAAATGTTTGACAAAAAAAAAATAATACGTGACAGCCGCCGGCAGAGTTCACAGCAAACCCTTTCAGGTTGTCCCTCTTCAAGGAGGCTACCGGATGGGAGCTGAACAGTGAGTAGAGCCGACCTTATAAAACAAAGATAGATCGTCAGCGCCAAGCTGCAAGGAACCGTTAAGCATCAGAAGACAGCTGCCATTTACCAAAATGACGGTCAGCGATGTTTAATCCATTGAGAGGCCATCAAACCTGTGAATGGGTCTTTCTCCGCCGCGAGACGTTGGCTCCTCGAGAAAATCCGGGTAGGATCACGCCCGATCTGGCCATATCCATTTATTTATTTATTTATTTATTTATTTATTTATTTATTTAGTTAAGAATTAATTACTATAAAACATTGATTAGCTTACAAAAATAACAGGAACCGAATGGCAAAACCTTAACCTTTTGCTTATTTGTTTCTGTCACCCAACTGGGACTAGCCCATTCTAGGGTGGACAGGACTCCAATTCATTTATGCATTCAAATTTACAACTGCCAGAACTACCATGTATATTCTAATTTTACCACCCCACAGGCATTTATTATTGCTGAAAAGAGGGGAGCTAACGGGCCCATGATGAGTTGGCCACGATGACCCATGTGTTCAGGGTCGGTCACACTCACGGGTCAACACCCATCCGACGGCCTCCACGCACGGGGTGCGAACCTGGGTAGGACACTGGGTCAACCAGTCTCCCCTGGGAATCAAACCTCTGGCGCTCCTGGACGGTCTGCGCACCGAGCGGCGCAAGCCAATCGATTGTGCTCTCCGACTCGGGGGAGTCTGGGAACTGTATTGTTTCCTATAGAGCGGGGGTGGTTGCCTACCTCACGGCGACTGCTCTTGAAATGACCATTGGCCATCCGATCCCGGTTCAGAGCCGGGCGAAGGACGCCTTGGTCCGCGATAGAATCGGTGTACTCCGTTTCACCGCTTCGTAAGGGAGAGGACCGCGCAAGCGACCTCGAACTCGGAACCAATCAAGAGACCGGAGAAATCTGGTCACAATTGGTAGTTGGGGCGCGAGTGCCGCCCGCCAGGTAACATACCTGGCTACTCGCGGTAAGGCGTTGGTCTCTAACGGGCTGTGGCGTAGCTAGACGTCGGATTTGTTATGTCCAAAGTCTTCTACGCTCACTGCAGGTCGATAGAACGAACAATCGTTAAAACGTCCTGTGGTGACTGGCTTGCCCGTTGTGGTTGACATCTCAATATGCTGCAAAGAGGTGTTAGGTAGGTTATTCTTCTTCTTCTTTCTAGATCCTGTCCCAATTACTTGGGTTCGGCCTTCCGTGTCCTTCTACTCCACTGAGCACGATCTTGTACTGTATCAGCTTCTCTCAGGTCTTTTTCAACCGTCGTCAACCAGGTATCGGATGGTCTTCCAAGAGCACGTTTCGTCGTTGGCACGTGTTAATGCTAAAGTTAAATTACAACTAGAACCAAAAATATATTTGATAGTAATAGTTAAACGGAATCAAGCGCGGGATGTTACAAAATTGTACGGGGATGTTTTTAGTATCAATCTAATCGAGATTGATACTAAAAACATCCCCATCGGACTTTTAGTTTTAAAAATATAGAAAACTAGCTGCGCCCATCGGTTTCACCCGCGTGGTGATGGAAAATTGTGATAATGATGATAGAAAACCATATATATTTATAAATTATAGCCTATGTGTTATTCTGATGTGTAACCTATATTATTGTAAAGTTTCATCAAAATCCATTCAGTAGTTTTTGCGTGAAAGAGTAACAATTTATTATTTTTTTTATTTATTTATTTCCATAATTCAAGATACAAATTACAAAGAAAATCCTTATTCTAACAAAAAAAAACAGTTTATAATAAGTGTATATATTATACCTAGCTTAGAAAGGAAATTCATCTTTTGACATGACGGTTTACCACCTCACTAGGTATGAACCTGTGTTGAGGTGGTACTAACATCGATGAATTCTTTTGAGACGAGAGGGCAAGTCTTATCTAATACTTGAGTATAATTTAAAATTTAAAGTTAAATTTAAAAACATCAATAAAATTATAAACTAAATTAAAATTTATGACAATCTACTAAGTTATATGGAATAATAATATTTTTTTTTATATATTTGATATAAACACATATAAATATGTATACCATATATAGATATATATTAATATAATATATATATTATATATACCATATAACATATATATAGTAATATTATATATAAATTCATACATATAATATGATAGTAGGTATATAAAATAGAGTTATAATATATAAAATATAAATAAATATATATCACGATCACACCTGAGACCTTAATAATTTTTCACAGTCTTCCCTAGATTTATGTAAAAGCCAAGTTGCCACCACTCTTCTAAACGTAGCGTAAGGTACGTCGGTCGTTTGAACGTCCATTGTCAGTATATTGTAAAGCTTTGGAGCTAGAAATGTGTAATGTCTTTGTCCGTACGTCGTGTTCATTTTTAACTCCCGTTGTCTGTATCGATTTCTAGTGCCATGTCCGTGGTCCCGAAGTTTAATAGTCGCAGTCCTGTCATTCCTCTGGAAGTACATCAAGACCGCTCTTATGTACAACTGTCGAATGTCCATTACGTTGAAGTCTATGAATAATTGGTCGGATGGGAAACGGAGCGGTCTTCTATTAATAACCCTAATAAGGGCTTTCTGGGCCTTTATTGCCGGGTCAAGGATTGATTTAGCCGCTCCACCCCATCCTATCTGTCCGTATGTAATGATTGATTGCGCTAGTGCGTAGTAAGTCGTTTTAAGCATAGATGGGCTAAGTATATTTCTAATATTTTTAAATATGTAAATTAGTTTTCTAAGTCGTGTCGCAGTCTGGTCAACTTGCTTATGCCATCTCAGGAAGCCGTCTATCAGGATACCTAAGTATTTTATACATGACGTGCGTTCCAGCGGTTGGCACATGCAGTTTGTCCCATCACAGTTGTGTAATAGTAGATGTTTTTCTAGTCCCGGTTGATTCCGCCCATCTATGCTAAAGGTCATGTATTTCGTTTTTTCTATGTTAAGCGTCAGTAGATGTTCATTTAGCCAGTCATGTGTCTGATTGAGTCCTTTCTTTGCCTTTACAAATACAGACTCCCAGGTGCTACTCTCAAACAAAAGCACTGTGTCATCGGCAAAAGATGCAATAACACCTGGTATTTCCTGCCTACAAAGGTCATCTATGTAAATCAAAAACAATATTGGTCCTAATGTACTCCCTTGAGGAACGCCGTAGTCAATATTCATCCAGTTACTTATTATTGTGTCATTTAGTTTCACTCGTTGTGTTCGTCCTGTAATATAACTTCGGAACCAGTCCAGTTCTATGTCTCGTATACCAATCTGCCGTAGTTTGTCTAATAGTTTTATGTGATGTACTGTGTCAAAGGCTTTGGCCAAATCAAGGAACACTCCAAGGCATTTTCGGTTACTGTCAACATTTTTTGAAATAAATTTTGTCACTTTTAATATAGCGTCTTGGGTGCCCATGTTTGACCTAAAGCCGTATTGTCCTGCCGATAGTAGTGAATTGGTTTCCAGGTAGTCAGTCAGTTGTTTCTTTACGTGTCGTTCTATAATTTTGCTAAGTGAGTTAAGTAGAGATATTGGTCTGTAGTTTGTCAATTCCGTTTTATTACCCCCTTTGAAGAGCGGCAACACATTGGCTTCCTTAAGGTGATTTGGGAATAAACCATGTTCGATACTGCAATTGAAGATATGCACAAGTGGTGGTGCGATTTCCTTAGCTGCAATTTTCAACATTTTTGCACTTATATGATCGGGACCACTTGCTGTGTCAGTCTTCAGTTCCTTGATTAGTGTCAATACGTCCAACTCTGTTAGTTTCGAGAGTCGAAATTTTTGTGCTGTCTTTAGCGTTGTGTTAGATCCCATTGCATCCGGTGCAGTCAATTTATCTAATTTAAACTTCATCGCTAGTCTCTTTCCCACGTTCACAAAGTAACTGTTAACCGTATTCGCTATGACAGTTTTGTCAGTGTACTTTACGCCATTCAAATTTATTTCGCCAATCGATGTCCTGTTTTGCTCTACGTTGCTAAGTTCTTTCACTACTGACCATACTGTTTTAGGGTTGTAATTGTTTTGTTCTATTTTCTGTCGATAATATGTCTCTTTTGACCTTCTTAAGATGTCGGTGCATATTTTTCTGTATTTCTTGTAATATGTGTATAGTACTTCGTTCTGTGGAAATCTGCGTGTCTGTTGGTGAAGTTTGTCGCGTCTCCTGATACAATTTATCAGTCCGTCTGTTATCCATGGTTTAAGTCGTTTGTATTTTCTCTTAACCTGTTTAACGTAGGTGTTATTGTTTATGAGATCTCTAAATATATGAACAAAATTGTCAAGTGCATTGTTTGCATCTACTGTTTTATATATGCTCGTCCAAGTTTCAGAATTCAAGTCTAATAATAATTTATGATAGTCTATGATTTTCACTTCTGAGTTTTGTCGCTGTTTTTCCTGACGTCTACCTTCCAGTCCCAATAATGTACAGTAGTGGTCGGTTATTGACGTATTTATAACGGCTGAGGTCGGTTTGTACGTTGAACGAACGTAAATGTGGTCCAAACATGTTTTAACCTGGTCTGTCTCTCTCGTTGCAATATTTATAGTTGACAAAAATCCTAGCTCTGATGAAATCGTTTCATAATCATCTGATTGAGAGTGTTTGTGTCCCATAGTTGATATGTTAATATCACCTGCCAAGATGTAGTTTTGCGTATGAATATTGGAAGCTATGTAATCATGTATCGTCGTGTATAGCGAGTTCAAAAAGCCAGTAGTATTTTGCCTGGATGGCGATCTGTAAAGGGCAAAGATGTTGAAATTGCTAAATTGTATGCATAAGCCTGTTGCTTCCTCGATGTTCAATTCATGTGCAGTTGCATTAACCTCACTCTTGGCATACACAACAATACCATCAGATTTATTTTTATTATTTACTGTTTTGAAACATTCGTACCCAGGGATATTCGGTATCTGTTCATTATTTTGTAACCAACACTCGGATAAAATGATTATATCTAGACTTAATGAGAGATCATGTAATAAAATACAGAGTTCATCAAAAAATTTTCGGATACTTCTTATATTCATAGCTATCATTTTTAGTAAATAATTCTTATCAAAAGTGTTCCTGCACTCAAACGGCGAGCTTACCCTTACAGTAGAGACAAATGTAGTATCCGTAATGTCTTCTAATAAACTACTCATAATATACGTATTTTACTGCTGGTGTAGTAAATATATGAGTTGGGTTAACTAACAAAAGAAGCATTAGTAGTTTACGGTTACAGATGTTGATATTATTATACTCTATTAATGAATTTATTGACATGTTGACGACCGCCTGGTAATTAATGTTCTCTAGGTGTAAATATATATTTTTAAATGTTATTCTTAATAAATAAAAATGTTTCATAATAATATTTAATATTAAGAAAATAATAGATAGATAGATAGATAGATAGATAGAAATAATAACATCAGTGAATAAATTTACATATATATAATACATTCTAATATAAATAAAAACATACTTTTGTTTATAATAAATACAATTTGATGAAATAACATCTAATAAATAAAAAAATACGCATAATTGGTAATAACAGAACACTCCAGCTATTGTCTTAAGGAGAGGCATATTTATGTTGTTTGTTAGTGAATTAGCTTTAAGTCTTGCTCGCCTAGAATAGGAATAATATTTGTACCTTCTTTCTGTCGGACATAGATTCTGCAGTTTTTTAGCCATACAAATCTGAATTTCATTTCTTTTGCTAGGTCTCTCGTTTTTTTATAAAGAATACGATTCAACAAAGTCAGCCTGTCTGATACGTATATTCTGGTCGGAACTGTGTTTAGGCCCATGTCTTTTGTGGTTATTCCTGATGACCGAGATTTTTGGAGGTTCCTAACGGCGTCCATGAATTGCTCCTTCTTCCTTCGTGTTGAGAACTTGGCAATAATAAGGGGAGTTCTCGGCTGCGATTTTATATCCTGCTCAAGTCTCCGTGGTACGATGCGATATGCATAATCGATGTCTCGATCTTCCATTTTGAGTCCTATTGAGGTTCCCATTTGTAGTATCATGGCGTAAAGATTCTCCTTATCCGTGTGTGGCACCCCACTGATCTCTACATCGTTCATTAACCCTGCTTGGTTTCTGGCATTTTCCGACTCCTCAAGGTTTTTTAATTTAGCTTTAACACCTAATATTTCTTCTTCGCAGATTCCAACTCTTTTAATTGCTTGATCAATTTCTGTTATTTTGGTGTTAATGGTATCAACAGTACAACTGCAATACTCGATGCTATTTTTAAATTCCGACATTTCTCCTCGCATAGCAGTGAAATCGGCTCGCATTAGCTGGATTTCTCTCATAAGATCCCCCAGGTCTGTGGAAGTTATAACGGCTTTGTTGCTTGACTCATTGCCTTTTGTAACTTTAGTTTCCAGTGGTTCTGTTATTTTATTTTTGCTCTTCATACTACGCGTTTGAAATGTGGATTTACACGCTATGCATTTCCATGTATCCTTATTTTCCTTTGGCATCTGTTTGAATTTCCCTTCCGATATACCAGCGCAGTAGAAATGATAGGTGAGTGGACAATTAGAGCAGTATAACGCATCCTCATTTATAGTAATCTCCTCAGCACAGCTAACATTTGCACAACGCATTTTAGAATTCATTTTAGCGATGTTCAGTGATGTATTTATCAGTGAGAAATAATTAATTATTATAAAATAATATAATATAATGCCACCTGTCAAACATCCATACATACATACAAATTCTCGCGTTTATAATATTAGTAGGATAGTAGGATAGAATTTAAATTTCGAATGTCGATTTCTTAGATTTTTTTCCTACTTACTTGACAGTTATCGTTATATTTTAGATAATTCACGCTATATCTTTATAAATTATAGCCTATGTGTTATTCTGATGTGTAAGCTATATTATTGTAAAGTTTCATCAAAATCCATTCAGTAGTTTTTGCGTGAAAGAGTAACAAACATCCATACATATCTACAATCTTTCGCGTTTATAATATTAGTAGGATAGTCTATTTATTTTAAATTTTAAATTGTTATTTTGGTTTATTCGAGTAGATAGTAATCAGTGCGATCGAGCAGATATAAATTGTAATTAGTAGGTAAGCATTAAGGAATACATGAACACACTTTATAATGTACAATGTATGCTTTAACGATATTGAAATATTTAACCATCAAAATAGTCGATCCTTTGTTAAGGAGGTACGTGAAAAGCTGATTATCAGATCGGATTAAATTAGCATGCACATACAAGCACATTCGCACTACAGATAAACACACCCACACACACATACATACACACACACACACTCATACAAACACACACACACCCACACATACACGCTCTCCATCACACAAACACACACCAACACCCATACACTCGCACATAGCGATTTTAAATGTTAGTTTTAAATTCTTTTTGGTTTTCTTTGTATTGTATTGCATATTTATTGTTTAGCATATTTTGTAATCCTTATATAGCAAATAATTTAAAACATCATTGGCTTTACTACTGTTATATATTATGCTTTTACGGTATTTTTTATGCTGTATGTTTTTAACAAAAATAAATAAATAAATAAATTTTAAAAAAACAACCGTACGAACATTCTAGACCAATGTACAACTAGAACTGCACTTATGGAATTACAACGGCAACAAATTTAAAACTTATATATCGCGCATCACATCTCTACAATACCGTATTTTAAATATAATAGTTCCAAACAAGATTCGAAATAAATTCAGAAACGACCAGATAGGACTTTTCAAGTATTGTGACATATTACCAGCTAATGTATTATTTATTTTTAGATTGACAGTTCAATATTTCGAGACTGACGAGTTCCGAATTTATGTCCAATATAAACGCAGCACTAGACAGATACAAAATGAACGGCTACTCGTCCCTCCTTTTCGTAACCTTGGCAAAATTGGCTAATTCCTCATTTATTTAACAAAATTCCTCTAAATTAAAAAACATAAAAAATGTACAAAAAAAACAAAAAAAAAGAATTAAAAATAGTTAGCTTTAAAATAAGTGAAAGTGATACACACGTGTAAATGATACGAATAAGATTCATATTTTATTTTATTAGCATTAAGTACGTTCATCTTTTTATGTAAATATTATCAAGGGGGTGGCTTTCTGTACCCACTAATCCTTACTAATGTAGCAGATAATGCAGCAGATATATTATAATATTTTCAAAAAGACCACTAAAGCTGCACTGAAATTCACCCCATCATAATCTCCAGCAGGTAAGCCTTAGGCTTGGCTGGATTTTATACAAAGCTGTATTTAAAAAAATGGTTATTAAATAATAAAAATAAAAAAAAGATCGAACGGCTTATATCTGCGCATACGAATCACGCTGACTTTTTTTGAGTAGTAACTGACATTATCTGACAAATAAACTAACTACAAAATATAACACATATATAAAGAAAACACATGTCCGTTATGTAATAATATAAGGATACGAAAAATAAAAGGGTTACGTATATAAGAAATAGGTATACGTATATACAAGACATATATTACAATTATTATTAGACTCTCATTTGTTAGGTAATTAATTTTAGACTGTAATTAATTCTTTGATTATTTGTGACCTTTTGTTATAATTATTTTGTTAATCGTACTCGTACTTGTAACTATTATGTTACTCGTACCTCTTTTTATTATAACCATGAATTATATAACGAATAGACTTGTTTCGTTATTTTATTTATCGTAAGTGGATATAACTATGATTTGCTACTCTAATTTTGGACTATTCTAATATCTACACTTAGGACATAAACAAGAAGATTCTGGATAAATTCGAACGGCTACAGGATATCTGCATACGATACATATTTGACGACTTGCGTAAATTTGATCAAGTGAGCAAATATCGCGACGAACTTCACTGGCTTCGAATTAGTAAGGGTAGAAAGCTGCATGCTCTCTCACTCCTTTACCTCCTGAATAGTCAAATACTCCTTTCGCCCGTTTGGATATCATGGTGCTCCACTTAGATCGAGTCAGCACAACACTATAGTTATTCCATTATATCAGACTTCTTTTTTCACCTACTCATTTACCGTACATTCTTCTCGGTTTTGTAACCAGCTTCTACGTGATACACGCCATGCAACTTCATTGCCTTACCTCAAGGCGTTATTAAAAAAGTATTTTTTTCCTCAAATCATTAGGCAGCCCCGGCCTTCCCTTCCCGTTTTGATTGGACAGTCCGATAATCGGACTTTTTATGTAATATTTATCACAAGTTTTCATTTTCTTTATCATTGTAAGTATTAATTTAATACAATAACGCTATTTTCTTTCTTTCTTTCGTATTTCATTTAAAAAGGATTCAATAATGTAAATAAGACTGATAATGAACCGAATAATACTGATAATTTTCTCCCACGTTCCCCTTCGCCGTTCCGTTGCTGTCGTGACGTCGATTTGA
>OX155980.1:82962880-82977880 GCA_944548615.1 Micropterix aruncella | reverse complement strand
AGTCGTTTTTGTGTTCGGTTAGACCTAATTTCACAAATTAATTACACTATGTAATATAAACAAAATCTAAAATATTCAAACTTAAAAATATTAGGAAAATGTTCTTGTTTAACATATATTTTTTTTGAATCGTAAGCAGTACTCGTTTAGACGTAATTATCAGTTTAAAATAATTAATTTTCGTTAAGAAATTTCTTCATTCGGTCGCCGCTTTGGCCTAGGCCCGCGATAAAATCTATGCAATAGGTTAAAAAATATATGGTTGAACATTTCTTTTGTCGAAAAGTGCATTTAAGATATATGAGGACCAAACATAGTTACAAGTAATAATCATTTTCATCTAAAGAGACGACAGGATGTTGTAGATCGCCGTTGTTGAGACGGTTGGCTGTCTGCTAATCTGGAAAAATGTGTGGATTCCGGTCTTCCAGGGCGGCCTGGAAGACCGGCCAAGAAACTAATCGAAATTTAAGAGTAGTAAAGAAAACATGATTATAATTATAAAAAAGTTAAATGTTTCTGTTACATACTAGCAACACTGTGTAATATGTTACATAGATTGAGATTAATATGTTACATACATGAGATTGTGCTCTGTATTAACTCATTTATTGAATAAACTATTATTGAATAAACTATGATGTGAATAAAACTATGGATTACAACAGTTTCTAGGCGGCATATTATTTCTAATATAATGTGAAGTAGTTATGTTCCTCGTGTGTACATTTTTTGATGATTTCACTAAATGATTGTATTTATTTTATTTTATTCTGGAACCAAACAGAACTACATACAATGCATTAAAAACGTATTTAAAAGTAACAAAAATCCATTAATGTCATTCAGAATATTATGTAAACAAAATGAACGCAATATGATATGTTATATTGTTTCTGCTTGAGATGGGGGGAGTCGGGGTGGCAATTGAGATGAAAGGAATTATGTATATAACTATATGATTATAGTAGATAGAGTAAAACAGTACGGATAATATTGATTTTTATACCCTACGGCATTTATTCTACGGATGGTTGGGTACAACTTACTAAGCATAAGAAGAGATTGGCTAGGAATCTGCCACATATATAATCCGCTAAGGGGGTACCAATAACGCTCTATTCTCGCCGGTGCCCCGTATAATGCACTCATATGTGAAAATTGTAAATTGCTTTGATGGTATGCTTCTAAGTAAATCACAATTCAAGCAACTCGCCTCTGCGAAAATACGGACTAAAAAAAAAACACCAAACTGAAAATAAAATAAAATGTTTATTGTATTAGAAGAGTATAACAAAATAGGTAAATTATCAATAAGTAGAAAACGTTTTTAGATTTATATCAAATAACTTAATGTAATATTATCTCTAGTAGGTAAGACTCTTGTAAATCTGTTGTTTTTTCAAATAAAGAGAAAAAAAAATTAATAATCCGACCATTTTTAGAAGAATAAGTCTGTTTGTACCCGCCAATTACTGCCGTGCTAGAACTCACGTATTGTTCGCGTTACCGCGAGCTAGAACTAACATCGTTCAACACTGCTTCCGGTTACGGATGCTTCGTACCCTAAATGCACTATGTTTGGCTAAGCCAGATTTGGATATTTGGACGGTGAACTTAGCACAACTGCAAAGTACGGTAATGGCGTTTCTTAGCAATCAAGTAATTACATAAATATGTAGTATAAAAGTTTATAAAAAGTAGTAGGTACATAGTATTAACAAGACAAGTTAGATTGGATATACGAATAATATAGTCTAGAATAATAATAAACTGTTTGGAATTATCTCTAAGGTTAATCATATTTTGGGAAATAAATAAATAAAATAAAATAAAATACCTACTCTGTTTTTAAAAATAAAAAAGGTTATGATTATGATTACTAGCTGCATTGTTTTATGATTTTATATGATTATATACTTACTAATTGTTTTATCCGTGTTGTTATTATAACAAGGTCCCAACACATATCAGAAGTCTTGGAGAGAACCAATTCAAAAAAATCTTATTTAATGGCCTAGTCAAGAATCTAGATATGACTTAAGAGATTTGGATAATGCTGAATTCTTATTCCAAGAGCATCCTAATGTAAAATAACGGAAAATTCATGATAATCAACTTTGTTAAAGAGCGTAATTTTTATTTTTATTTTTATCGACGACGGCTATATTGCTAGATTTGACAATTCATTTAAATTTAGATATTTTTAGTATACCCTTATCTATTTTCATGACCATCATATTATTGCCTTGATAATTATGACTACAGACATTGAGCTCTTTTTTTGATCAGCAATTTTGATTACTAGGATATTTTCTATTTATCAATGGTTTTCAAACCAATTATAATTTACTAAAATTAATTTATATTGCCACAACTTTCAATTTTTTTCAACTTATTTATTGAGTTCAAATTATGAGTACATTCAATATACAAAAGTCTTAACCTAACTAGGCTGCCGCCTGACCAAGGTAGACAATTTATTTTAATTATCCTAAGAAATCTATAATAATATATTTATATAAATAAACAAAATCATACTTAATGTAACAGAAATATCTTAATTACCTAATAAAAATTCGTAAGAAAATGTCATGAAAATTGTGAATATTATTTTATTTTAAAACATGATAAAAATTAATGCATATTTATATATGTATTAATAACTATTAATATGTATTAATAATATACAAAATAAATTCACAAAAATTAAAATTAAATTGCATTTAGAAATCATTAATTTATATTAGGTACTACATATACTATTATGTTTTTATTATAAAGATTCAATTATTTAATAAGGTGTTCAATATCTGCATTTGTACAATTTAGGAGGTAGGCACTCAAACTATTTTTAAATTTATATGAAATTTAAATGTCTTAAATGCCTACCACGGCAATTATAAAATTTGGGGGCAAGGTAAGAGAAACTGGATTGCCCAAAAGCGGATCTCCTGAGTGGTATTGCAAAATTTGTTTGTTTCGATCTTTTTTTTAAACGAGATTGCTGGCTTTTTTTCTGTTCTCCTAACTCACTCTGGAATTTAGTGAGAGTGACCTGATAGTGATAGTTAATATTCTTTAATTAATTACATTATTTAAAATTTTAGAGGCAAAGACGCATCCAAGTGTAGGAAAGCCTACCTACTGGAGCAGAACTAACTTGTAATTGTAATTGTAAACAATACGATTGATTTTGGTTGCGGTTATAGGTAGAGAAGAGAGGTAAGAAATCGCATCGGGCTCCTGACTTAATATGCCACGCTGGAGGCCGAAGGTGGGCAGAAGCGAGGTGGGAGCAGTTGCCTTAGTAATCGCCTCGTAACTAAGGGGTGCTTTTCGGCTTAGCTGAGCATTTTTAACCCCCGTAAAGGGGGGCAAACCCACGTTCACGACACCGTGTCAAGCGCTACGGAGAATTTCATTATTACTCTAATATCACTACTTCCATACACACCCCTCACGTATCGTATTATATAACATCTAATACAACTCTTGCCTAGACACATACAAAGGAAACGTTATTTAATTTCGCTGATTTATTAATATGTTTATTATTAGGCTAATACTCGGAGTGGGAGGACTCCCCCCACCCCCCTCAAGGGTTTTTTTGAGTTTAAAAAAAAGTCGTGAAAAAATGAGAATCAGCTTATGTACCTAGTGTCAGGCACGTATTCAGGGGGGGTGGGTAGTTGAGATTAAACCCCCGGAAATCGGGTGTATTTTTGTTTCTTTGTACGGGCAAATTCAAGTTTGGTGGGTGCCGCACGCGTTGTTTCAATGAATGCTTCCCCCCCCCCCCCCCCCGAAACTGAGGTCTGGATACGTGTCTGTCTACATATAAGTGCGATAACTTATTTGCAAATTTTGCAATTTGCAGTCATTTTTCCTTCTGGATTTACCTGTTTTTAACGCGCTTTTATTAGGTCGACCTGTATGTAACTATGTAATGGAATCCAAGGTAACTAATTTAACCATCTTCCAAGGATCGTAGCGTCATGAAAATTGGCAGCTGTATGTAGTTATGATGACAATACAATAATATGGTACTGTCGAACTGATCTGATGATGGAGTCGGAAGATATGAACTGGAACTTCATGATGGAACATCGTATCATAGCTGTGTTTGGACTTGTTAGAAAAGTCTTGGAATTAACTTTGACCACGATTAGGTTTCAAGGTCTGATGATGAAGCGCCGGAAGATAGGCACTGGCATTCCATGATGGAATATCGTATCATAGGCGTGTGTATGTGAATATCGTATCATAGCCCAAAAGCGTGTTTTTAGTGTTTTTTTAAACTATTAATTTATTTACAAAAATGCACAAAAAACAAGTGTAATATTTTCATTGTTGATGTATGTATGTATGTATGTATGTACGTTTGTCCGTTTCTTTATTCCACCATAACTTGTAAATGGCTGTAATGTTATTCCATCCCGATTTAGAAGTGTATAGTATTATTAGAATCGTGATTTCACGAGGTACCTAAATTGTCCATATGCCAAATAAATAATTATCCAATAGTACATTTTTTCGTGTTATTCTGCGGTTGTATGGAATCGGTTGGGAATGGCTTTGCGATCGAAATCAATTGCAGTATTTAAGATCCACTTTAAAAGTTTATTATTAAAGGAAGATATTTAGATGTCATAATTTGATTTTATTTTAAAATAACTATTTGCTAATTGGATTATTACTATTGTCTTGGTTTATTTATTAATTTGTAACGTGATTATTTGATGTTAAATATTTTGATTTTGATTTATTATATGTAGATTTTTAAATTTATGTGATTACGTTATTTTCTTTTATTATAATTTGATGTTAAATATTTTAATTTTCATTATTTCGATTTGTGTATTTATTTGATTATGATTATTTGGATTTTTTATTTTAAAATTGATTTGATTTGGTTATTTTATTTTAAAATCATATATGAACCAATAATTAATAGGTGTGTCGTGGAAACCAGGATAAGAGATATCCTGAGGATACCCCTAATTTGCAGCGTTTGTAGCTTTATTTCATAGTCTTTGTCTATTTACAGTTTTAATTTTTAATCTGTGTGTTCTTGTTTTTTTGTATATGTTTTTTATAACAACAGCTGCAAATAAATAAATAAACATACACCCCGTGCGCCTTAGTATTTCTTCATTGCGCACTCTGTCGCGGAGACTGGTGTCCAGCATTGCTCTCTCCATGGCCCTTTGGCATATTCTAAGGCAGTTGGCACTGCTCTGCGTTAGAGGCACTGTTTCTAGGCCGCGCGTTGTACAGGTTTACATGGTGCCGACCCTCAACTACCAATATTAAGCAGATTGTGACAGAATTAATACCGAATCGTGGCCTAACCTTATACATACACTATTCAACCGGATGGCATTGACTTTGCCGAAGTTTGACTTCGGCATTCTCGCAGCTTAGCGAGACTTTTTTATATCAGGAAGCATTCGTCTCTCGAACTGAACGACCAAAAAATTAAGCTAAATTTTATGGCATAAAAGTAGATAAATATATCGTCTTTAGTATCAAATGAAAGGTCTCATTGAGTACAATCTAAAAATATGAAAGTAGGGGAAGTGGGACTAAAGCGAGCGTAGTGCCTAAAGCGGGTATACTCATGTATACAGTCATTTTAAAAAAAATGGCGTGCTCTCGTACCGCATAAATAAACCTCGCGCCCCTCTTCTCTTGCTGCAGTCATCCTGTTCGCCTGCAAGCACAAATTTAGAATTTGTGCTTAAAAATATTTTTAGGGGTTAACCCCTCAAATGAATGGCGATTAGCTCGGATTTGCCTACGGCAAAATGTATATAAATTTATATTTACATTTACATTTACATAGAGCGGGGTTTACTATAGAGCTATAGCATTACTATAGAGCGGATTACTATAGAGCGGCGCACATTTACATTTATATTTACCTTTATATAAATTTATATACATTTTGTATACATTTCGCCATAGGCATCCATTATTGGACGTCTCACATGTGAGGGGTCGGATTTTTTAATAAAATTGGGTATTTTTCTTGTGTATTGTATGTACCTAATTATTCCAAATTTAAATTCATAGTGACAGCATATTTAAAATTTTTCTCAACAATAAATATTATTTATAATTATTAAATGTAGTGAATAAAGTGCAATTATGCAGTCTGGATACATCCGCGGTTGACACAGGATGCGTCCCGAATATACTCGATCGCCGTTTGTATATCGGTCTAATTATCATGGGAAGCAAAAGTATATAGCAAAAGACCGAGTCAATGGCGGTATAACCATTCCAACTGGGCAACCAATTAAGGAGGTCTCAGCGGCCTAAGGTCCTGAATAGGCCTAAAATGTCTGGTGCAGAAGGCAACGGGAGACCACTGCACTATATATCCCTAGTAGTTAGCAATGGAAAAGTCAAAAATAGCCATGGCCACACGAGTGCCCGGCGGCCCTTTAATGGGTCAGGGGTGCTAAGAATCCCCGGGTGGAAAACTGGACCGGGATCACCAGTACGGAACAACTTTTCCGGATGGCGCAAGACCGACGAAAGTATTCAGAGCTAACGGCCAACCTCCAGTAATGGAGAGGAACTTCGAGAAGAAGAAGAATTATTACTGCGTATTCTTAGTTGAGTGTTTATATGGTCGAGATTTGGTTGTATTTACTTTAACTTGTGTCAAAGTTTTGAGGTTAGTTCTTGATGGCAATTCCTTAGTTATACAGCCCAGATACTGGCTGTTCGATCTAGTTAGGCATTAACAATAATAATAATAATAATGATTTATTTAAGAGAAAGTAGTAAAAAAATGATGTCTTAAAAACTACCGAACTAGATTCTTTTCTTTTAAATTAAGATGCGCACGTAATTTTATACTGCAATTAAGAACTATGGGAATATTTTACATGTTTAAATAATATTAAACATTAAACATATATTATTCTCATTTATATATAAATATATACATTTACCTACTTGTATTATTTATATACATTTGCATTTACATACACGTATTTATTAGTAATATATAATTGTAATATTAAATTAAATTAATAACTTGTGGTTTCAAACGAGGATATGTGTAATAATTTCAGCTACCTTTTCTCTGCCGGTCTCAAACAGCCACAAAGTAAGTTTTCCCTTTTTCATATGTTAGCTTTTGCATTGTTTTAACTTATCCTGAAAGTAATTGTGGAGTTTAGGAGCTATACAATTAAAGTGCCTTTGCGCAAGTTCAGTTTTGGGCGCAACCTCTAATTAGAATGTTGTGGTCAGTGATACAGTCATTCTATACAGTCCATTCGTCTGAAATGATGTATAGAATGTATTCATGTTTCCTTATTAGTTGAATAACTAATTAATATTAATATATGTACGATCGCATTGTTAAGTCACTATCCGAATGTAAACAAATATATAAATAAAAGGAATAAAATTCTTACGTCCCTATAGCACATGACAATGCTAGCGCGGTGGCCAGCAGTGATAGAATGTGGGGCGTTATGACGGGTGCGGCGGGTGGTCCGAAGGCCAGGCGCCACTCCACTATAACGATGACAGCAAAATTACTCTCACAAGAGGTGTTGTCATGCCTGCCTTTTCAATTCTCTTCTTTTTTACCTTCGTGCCGCCCGGACGGATACAGCAATAGGCGCCAACGAATTCAACCTATGCAAGAGCTTTACCTTTGATCAATCAATAAAATGTAATATACGTTGAGCCTCATCAAAACGATCGGAAATCTACAATTACGGAATATAACACTTTTTATTTTATTTTAAGATATTGCATAGCTTTTATCGCGGGCCTAGTAGGCCAGCGCGGCGACCGAATGAAGAAATTTCTTAACGAAAATTAATGATTTTAAAATGATAATTACGTCTAAAGGAGTACTACTTACGATTCGAAAAAAATATATGTTAAACAAGAACATTTTCTTAATATTCTTAGCTTTGAATATTTTAGATTTTCTTAAAATATTACATAGTGTAATTAATTTGTGAAATTAAGTCTAACCGAACACAAAAACGACTACTACGCAAATAATACCTGGCGTATTAAAATGAAACCTGCATCATTTTAAATATAATTTAATTATCTATCTTTTTATCTACGATTTTTTTTCGAATAATCCGTTTTTTTTGCTTTATCGAATAAAAAATTCGTGCGTGGCGCTCTATCGGAAGACGTTTAAATTATTCCGATAGAGCGCAGTTATCTGATATCAGAAAAAATAAAATAAATAAATAATTATAATTGCATAAGTTGTTAAAAATGCTATGCAATAGCTTTACCGCGACAGTCCCCGAGGGCCACACGTATTTTTTATTTTAATAAATATAATAATAATAAAATATAAACGTGACATCTAAAGATAGCAAAGCCAATGATGTTTTAAATTATTTAAAATTAAGACAAAATATAAACGATCGGAAATCTACAATTACCGAATAATCTAATTTATTTTATTCCCTTCGGCTACGTAGCGGCTAAATTTGGTTGCACATCAGAACACCGTTGACTACGTAACAACCAATATTGGCGGCTTGCTCACGGAGCACACAGTAATATTATTTTCTAATTCGAACGCATCCTAAAATCCATTCCAAATATTTCATTATCACCATAGATACATAGACGGTCGCTATAATAATTTCGCGCGTCATTTCAAAGATATTTCTGGTAAAATTCCATTGTCAAACATCATCTTTTTTTTTTCGAGAAATCATCAAAAATTTTATTCTTTTTTTTCTGAGCTAATATCTAAATATTTTTGTATGTAAATAAGCAAAACGAAATATTACCTTTGATATATAATCTAATAAAGATCACGACAGTAGGTATTTACAATTTCTAAATAGGGTTCCGTATTTTTCCGTAAGACAAGTACAAGTTAGAAAGTCCGAGTTTTTTTCACTTTTTCGAATTTCTCATATTTATTCATAATTATCTAATTGTTTTACAAAATGAGATTTCAATATTTTATATACAAAATTTCAATGTGATCATTTATTTTATTTATTTATTTATGGTAATGTACATAATATGCAACAAGCGTAACAAATCATACTTAATATCTACACTTGAAATAAAACCCACAGCAAGTCGTGTCACGCTTATTCTTATTATGATTTAGTTATTCTTTTTATGATGTCTAGTTCCATAGTTATAGTACTTTTTGCAGCAACATTCGACTCGCTCAAGTGGTGCATATGGAAGCGAACGAATATTACCATCAAAACCAAAGTACGACTATACCGAACGTTTGTTCTTCCCATTCTTCTTTATGGATCGGAAACGTGGACGTCACTACAATCGGACCTCAAAAAGTTCGAAGTCTTCCAAATGCTTGAGGCAGATTCTCGGTGTCTCACTCCGCGACCGAATTCGAAACGAGACCATTAGAGAAAGATGCGATCTAGTAACAACGATCGAAGAAGAAGTACAAAAACGTCGACTACGATGGTTCGGCCATGTTTGCCGATTGAACGATAATCGCTTGCCACGTAAACTTCTTTGGCGAGACCGTCCTACAGAATGGAGAATTCAGCGATCGGCACCGAGGAAAACCTGGCTAAATAACATCAAAGACGACCTTAAAAATCAACGATTATCGGCTAGGGATTCTCGAGACGTGGCAAAAAATCGTTAAGAATGGAAGCGAATCGTGAATGGAGTTCGAGATCCAGCGGCACCGACAGCAGCGTATTGGCTGCGAGGGTGACCCCTCCCCAATCGCCGGCTACGGAATAAATAATAATAAAGTATGCAAAGCCACTGATATTTTAAATTATCTACAATATATTATTAAGGATTACAAAATATGCTATATAATACAAAAAAAAAAAGTATTTTAAAGTTGAAGTAAGTTCGCTGTGTGTGTGTATGTAGGGGTTCGTTTATGGGTGTAAGCATAGATGTAGTATACTACCATGATGTATTATACGGTAGTATAATACATCTATGGGTGTAAGTGTTAGTGTATGTTTGTGTGATGGAGATAATATGTGTGCGTATGTATATAATATATGTGCAAGCGAGTGTATGTGGGAATGCGGAATGCTAACTCAGTTCAATCTGATGTCCAGTGTTTTACGTACCTCCTTAAGAAAAAGCCGATTACTGTCGTGGTTAAATATGTCAATTTCATACATATGTCATGTCAATTTCATACATAATTTCATGTCAATTTCATACAAATATGCCTACATATATTGTATACATGGATAGCACATGGCATTAACAAATTGGCATCATAATTTGTGTTGCACGTTTGTACGTGAAAAGTTAATGAATCGTGCGTGAGTCGGGAAGGCACTAGTATGTTCACCCTATACTCAGAAGCTATTGAACCAATCTTGTACAACATATATCATACTGCTGAGTAAATAATGGTCTTTGAATAACTTAACGCTGTTTATATTTTTTTAAAAGGGCTTTGTCATGGCGCACGGCCGTTGGCTTAACTTAAACGTCTACGGCAGAGAGTGGCTAAAATCACTTTTACCACGCACACCATACTCTATTTTTCTACAACCACTATTAAAATTTACAGGGAGCTAATGGGCCCTGTTTGAGTTGGCCACGAAGACCCATTTGTTCAGGGTCGGTCACACTCACTGGTCAACACCCATCCGGCGGCCTCTAAGCATGAAGTGCGAGACCGGGCAGGACTCTGGCCTGAGGACTAGTTTTCCCCAGGAGTCAATCTTCTGGCGCTCCTGGACGGTTTGCACATCGTGCGGCGTCAGCCAATCGCTTGTGCATTCTGACTAACAGTCTGGGGAGTCTGGAAACAGTACTGACTCCTATAAAGCCTGGGTAGTTGTTCACCTTACGGCGACTGCTCTTGAAACGGCCATCGGCTACCCGATTCCGGGTGAACAGCCGGGCAAAGGATGCCGTGGTCCGCGATAAATTCGGTTAACACCGTTTCACCGCTACGCAAAGGACCGCGGAGATGACCGCGAAAGCGACCTCGAACTCATAACCAGTAGGGAGACCGGAGTAATCTGGTTGCAACTGGAAATAAGGGCGCGAGTATCGGCCCGCTGGGTGACATACCTGGCCTAGCCTCTTACGGGCATGTGACGGAGCTTGACGGTGTAGTTTTGTCCAAGTCTTCTGCGCTCACCTCACGGGAAATAGAACGATCAAATTTCGTTAAAACTTTCTGAGATGACGGGTTCACTCATTGTAGTCGGCAGCTCTTGTTATTAAAATTTACAGCAGAACACCGAATACGAGAACACAGAACAGCGTTTGTCTACTGCACGTCAGGCGTCTTGCAATGCATAGATTCGTTTGAATTCTATATTCATCGTCTCGGAGACGTGTTTGGAAAAAGTATCTATATTGGGTCTTATTACGTTTCTTTTCAAACTAAAATAGTAGTGGACGTGATTCTTTTTCTCAATATTAAAAATTCATCTCAAAATACACTATTTTGGAACTTTAGATAACATTGAAAAGGCCGTAACCGACTAAGTAGAGGCAGCCCTGGATCTACGAATTTTCCGAGCCAGGGCAGAAACTTGACATGAACCCCTCCCTGCAGCATTTTAAATTATTGATTTAAAAAAACTTACACAACAAACATCCTAGGTGGGAATTTTTGTGACAGGGAAAAATAAATGTGCACTTTTTATTGTCACTAAATGTGCCTTAAGAGCCCGTTCACATATTTTTTCCAGAAAGGCAAGAAAAGTGGATTTTTGGCGTTCTAATTCCAAGAAATAAAGAGATTTCTACAAACTTTAATTACTGAATTACCTGGACCATTTCTTGATGTTGACCATAGCGGCCTTTAATTTTAGATATAACGAATATTATTTACTTATTCAGCCCATTTTCCGAAAGTCGTTATTCGTAAAACGCTCGGAAGGCAAACTTTGAGCTCCTTAATACAGTAATATCACTACAACGAAAACCGTATACTATTTTTTTTTATGTCCGTCATGTATTCTTGATGTACACTACGGCTTTATTTTTTCGTTTTTGGACCACATATCCAAGGTATACATTACTTACAATTACTCAAAATTAAAAAAAAATCTTCCTGTATCATTCTAATTTTCTCAGAAATAAAATAAGATTCTTATATAATACTTATACTATATTAAAGTTCACTCTTTTAGCAATATGACATAATATAAATTATTGTCATTAGAAAGGAGAAAACACTGCAAAAAACAATTATAAATTGTGTATATATTTGCTTGCGCAAGAGAAGAGCGCTCAGTGCCGCGGTTTTTCTCCCAGGGTTGAATAGTTATTTATTTATTTATTTATTTATTTATCCTATCTTTTATAGTTACATCAAAAAAAAAATGCGTTCATTTTTTCAACTCATTTTAAAAGAATACCTACGCTATTTTGTAATACGGCTCTTAAATAATTGTGCACTTTTATTGTCGGTTGGGTAATAACTTCTTCTTATGTGTGAAATTAATATAGAACACATACAACCAGTGTAGTCGACGCACAAGCCAGACTGTACAGACACCTACAGTCCTTAGGTCCCAGAAAATTTTACTATTTAATCTTGATATACTCGTCTACTACTTGATATACTCGTTTTTTATATAAGTTTATATAAGTTATATAAGTTTTAAGTTTTAGATTTTATTGACATTGTTTTTAATTACGCATGTTTCAGAATTTTTCTTTTTATGGTATTGTTATTATTTGTTTGATTATTGATTATTTTGTAAATTTGACTATTTTTAAGTAATCACCTCTGATTACAATTATTTTTTTTTCTTTTAATTAATCAAAGCGGTTTTATCACCCGGTAAATTATGATTGTAAAATTCGACATGTTCCTCAGTATTGTGAAATGCTTTTATGGAATGAATAAATGATGATGATGATGATGATGATGACCTCGGTATATTGTGCCCATACTAAGGTCCCGCTAAATATATATCTCGTGGTCCAAGGATTGCGGTGCAAGCATATTTAAAAAATAGACCATTTACGTTTCCAAGTGTATTCAACTTGCGTGGTTCTGTGCTTGTTATTGAGCGGGGGGAGCGGGGGATGGGTCGCATAGAGGACTCTAAATTCACTCCGCGCCCCCTAAGTCGAAATGGTTACATGAGTGATTCTTACGTCGTCGTGTAGATCTTGAGGTCGTGTAGATGAGAGCGAACAGAAAAAAAATAAGTTAACGAGTGGAAAGTTTTACGGAAAGTTGTCCACGAAAGACTTTTCACGCAAAAAATATTACTGTATCGCAGCAGTAGCGATATTACTCGCCTATTTTTGCTTTCCCGTCCCACCGACCGTCCAGGAAGGAAAGTATTGTTGAAGCGCTTAAAAAAATCCATTTTGAGCGCGGAGGCATCAGGAGGGCTCAAAATATCCATTTTGAACCCTCCTGAGACGATTAAGACCATTTCCTGACTAAAGTATGTCTGTATGACTATCTTTTTGTCTGTCTTTCTGTCTGTCTTTCTGTCTGTCTGTCTGTCTGTATGTATTCCTCAACGATTGGCCCCCAAAGCTTCAAGATGGATATATCAATTTTGAGCCGTTCTGAGACGATTAGGACCATTTCATGACTGAAGTCTGTCTGTATGACTGGTCTTTCTGTTTGTCGTTCTGTCTATCTGTCTGTCTGTCTGTATGTGTTCCTGAACGATAGCTCCCAAATGCTTGAAGACGGAAATTGCCATTTCGAGCCCTTCTGAGACGATTAGGACGATTTCCTAACTGAAGTCTGTCTGTATGCCTGTCTTTCTGTCTGTATTACTGTCTATATATCTGTCTGTCTGTCTGTCTGAATGTATTCCTCAAAGATAGCCCCCAAACGCTTCATCCGATTGAGCTGAATTTTGGTATGCAGGCAAATTTCAGATCATGACAAGAGGAAAAGATTGTGGGTAAAATCGATCCACCAGGGTGAGGGGGGGGGGGGGGGGCGGGCTAGTCATATATAATCCTCCCTATACAAATATTAACGGCGATCCGTCCGAGGGTAGCCGAGAAACGAACCGCACCGCTTGAACCGGTTGTAAACGGAACCGAAACGTGTTTATCGCCGGTCAAGAGGGGGCGCTCATCGATTTAATTTATGAAATTAATTGCCTTGGCTAGTTGCCGGGAAAGTCTTGGGGTGACACAACCGATTTTTTTTCTGACCGACTAGAAACAGGATGCTGATTAAAGAGTGGGATCCTCGGCTCTATACTACACACGGAACTATTCAGTGGAGTCCACAATCGCTGCGTTCCAACAGCGGTGTCGAAGCAAAGGATAATCACCACACTGTATTACTAGTTTCTACTCTTTATTGTGAAATTCACAATGGGCGTGTTTACTATCATACGACAATCTCTTACAATCAACTCCAGTATGGAGTGTTTATATGCATGTGTGCATGTAACGTGTGGGTGTGTCTTTTTATCGCATTCAATCGACAATTGTTAAATGCAATTCTGTTAATTTTATCCCAACGGAAAATGGTGACCCAGCCGGCAATTGAACCCAGGAGCTTACAATGTAAGATCACTATACTACCGGGGCTTATCACACCATGGCTGCGAATTAGGACATCTCAGGTTGGAAATTCTAGGCCAGGATGATAATCGAATCCATCAAAGTCAAAACAAATATGTTTGTTTCAATGTTAATATGTTACGTTCCTACGATGAACGTCAAGAGTCAATAAAAGAATATTATATTATTTATTATTATTGCTTACTTTGGAAATATGAGCATTATTGAAGAAACCTATTATTTTGATTTTTGCTTCTCTACGGACTTGCTGAGTGACGATTAATTTTAAAATGCGACGTTGAAGATAGTTTATTTTGAACAACTCTTTCAATGTCGTGTGAACTGACACTCACCCCCCCCCCCCCCCCCCCTACACACCGTTTTGTATTCTTTTCACAATTTATTTAAATTTTGTAATTTGCAGCATTTCTTGCTGTAATCATTGTAGAACTTCAAATTAAGTCAAAATGCTTTTTTAATCAGCATTATATTTTGCGAATT
>OX155980.1:82931771-82962680 GCA_944548615.1 Micropterix aruncella | reverse complement strand
TTATTATTGATTATTTTGTTTGTTTTTTATTTTACTTTAATAATTTCGTAACCAATTTGATCATAGCTTATGTAACCAATAGGGTAGAAAACTGTTTTTATTAGATTACATTTTAAATTGCTATAAAATTGGGGTCTTTCTTAGAACAAGCGCGGCTGTTAGGCAGAATAATTGTGTTGAAATAGTTCGTATATATATTGTCATCATGAGTAATTAATAAAATATAGCAAATTCGAAAATATTATGCTTGTCACGTTGACGTCATCCTTTGATATTTTTTGTTTGTGCATACACATTTGCGAACGTTATTTTGTATCTAGATTATCGGTTAATTAAATACGTGTTTGTAACAATGGGTTCAATTTTTGCGCTACATTTTGCGCATACGCCGATATCTTCCTGTGACTTATTGCTCAATGGTAGCTCTAGTCACGTATATGTAACTATAAAAACGCGAGTTATCCGACTGGCTATTATACTTCATCCGTTATCAGTGGTCCGACGACACAGTTTTTCAAATATTCATCGTCGAGAATATTCAGAAATGGCGCCAAGTTATTTTAATTCTGAATATTCAAAAAAACAACAAAGTTCGGAATGTACCGTGGAATACGTGAGAAACAGCCTGCTGTCCTCCATCATGAAGGCCGCTTTTTCGTCGCTAAGAAACCTACTCTTACCTTATAAAGTCGAACCAGGCCAGCCAATGGAACCAGTCCAGTCAACCAGCAACAAAGTGGCACGACCGTCGGCGACTTGGGGAGACAATCATCTCGGGAAATTGGATTGGACTTGGGTTGAAGATTTTGCGAAAAACAAACTTGCACCGAAACGGTAAGACCTCACAAACTTCGACTACGACCAGGCTCGCCTCCGCCGCGAATTTCTCTTTCTGAATGGAGAGATACGTAATTGTGAAGACTTTATCCAAGCATACTCTATATAACTCAGAATTCAGGCGATACTCTATATAATCTCATATATAACATTGAAATTAAAACATTGACTTTGGCAGTCAATGTTTTAATTGTATGCATACAATGTAACATTGTAAATGTACGAGATAACTCGTAGTAAGATTTAGCAAAAAGATTTTGTTACATAGACAGTTATGAGACGATTCGGATCACTTTATTGAAAAAGTACACGATTTAAGCTTTTTATGATCAATATTATTAGAGTTTTTAATGATGTAATAAGATTGGATTTCCAGACCAATACCCTGAAAACGTCTTAGCAGTCAACGTGTTCAAATAATTTATAAATATATAAATACGACAATAAATTTGCCTTTTCGAAAAAGAAGCGTTTTATTTTTATTATTATATAATGTATAGTTATTTTATGCCTCTTTTTTACCATTTCGAAAAATGATTACTTTATTTTATTTACCCATTTGCATTTATTACATTGTATTGTGCGGTTATGTATAATTAAAAAAATAAAATAAATAATAGTTTTTTTTATTATTACGACACCGATTCTTTCGTTTACTAGAAATCAATGAAACATGACTAAAAAAGGGGTGATTTTATCGGTTACAGCAATAAATCCCTCAATTGTGATGGAATTACTGCTGTACGGTAGTATTGTATTGATAATACTACCGGTTTTACTTTCCTGGCCACCAACCGACCAGGATGGAAAGCATTGTAAAAGCGTTAAAAAAGATGAAGACGTAAATGTCTATTTTGAGCCCACCTAAGACGTATGTATGTGAGTCTATGTACATATATGTATTCTTCCACGATAGTGCCCAAACGCTTAATCGGATTGCGCTGAAATTTGGTAGGCAGGCAGCGGTCATGGCAAGAGTTGAAAAGATTATGGTTGAAATCAGGGTCGCACTAGTTATATCGGACTTAGAGGTTTGAAATTTGGGACACAGATGCCATATTGGGCCGAAATCAAATTGTGAGATTTCGGTTAGAATATCTCATATACACGCTACACTAATAATATTGAAATTCCGCTATACATTTTAATTACTGACGCGCGATGGCGTCGTTCATCGGTGATATGATTTTTAGTGCGTCCGCAGGGTCAGGGCTCTATCCGGCCCGACAGGTGCAAGGGGACGCTCGCCGCGCACCCTGCCCACCGCCATATCTGTTGGCGCTTGGCCCAAACACGCCCTTATCCGATAAATGAGCCGTGCCACCAAATGCATCGCAATGGAACCCAACCGGGTTCTTCCACCGGCCGGTTCATTATCATTTTATTTCGAGATCGGATACCGTATAGGTGTTAGAGCGCCATCAAAAGTCCATCGCCGTACTGATATACTAAAAACTCCTCCAAATTGAACATAATAAGAGAAGAATAATCCATTTTTGTCACCATGAGTGGCGTTTTGTAGTAAAATCCTAGCTGCCAAATCGTAGTATGGCATTGAGCAATTTATTACGCTTTATATTCAATGAATATAGGGGTAAATAATATAACTTTTAAACTATGTCGTGATTTCGTCATACTGGTTTGTCTTCTAAAGTGGCGCGCTTCGCGAATTATTTAAAACTAGCTGACCCGTGCCCACTTCGTTGGGCGGTAAAACTTTTTACTTGTGATGAAATTATGAGTATGGTTGGGTTAGTACTGAGTGTTATGATTTATTTCCTGACTGCCAAAAGAAGGGTTATATTTTTACTGCATATGTATTTGCATGCCAATTTGACTATATTACCGTTATTTGTAAGTGGCTTCTTGTGAGTGTCTTATTTGTGAGTGTCTTATCTCTTTAACCATTTATGCAGTAAAAGGGAAACCATATGAAGTAAAAGGAAAAAGTCTTTTGTTTTAAACACTTGAGACGATAAATTTATTTATTTTGATAAGAATTCATAATTGTTGATAATATGACCAATAAACATAACCTAACGATTTAAATGATTTTTTTAAATATAAAAAACTACTTTTTGTGACTAAAATATAAAAGTTAGTCATATGCTGTCGCTGAATTTTTTGTAGGCATTATCAATCTCTTCAACTTATACCTAAAACATAGTCATATATCTCTCATCGTTAAGGCAGCATTAGTTAGAAACGTTTTCGTTCGACCGTTTTTTCTCCGACTTACTTTGAAAATCCGACTACCACTAAAAAGTCTTTTCATTTTTCGAATTAATATATAGCCTATGATACTCACAAATAACGTGGCTTTCTATTGGTAAAAGAGTTTTCAAAATCGGTTTAGTAGATCCAGAGATTACTTCCTACATCCTCACAAACTTTACCCCTTTATAATATTAGTATAGATAAAGAAAAAAGATATGACATATCAATCGTTTATTAAACTATTAGGTCCATATTTAATAATAGCCTTTTTTCCCGATGGCCACATTGTTCTTTGATACTTGGATTTGGGTACTAACAATTGCTAATACTTGTATCTACATATTTGTCTATCCGAATTCATTCAGTTTTGTGCTGTATTATCCGTATTAAATCTAAGAAAGGTTCCAATTCGTGGTGAATTATAAATATTGTATCAAAATCTATTCCTAACTTACATATCAAATTGAAATACCACACAGCTGAACCTTTACTTTTTACCTGTACATTTTCAACAGCGCAGGTCAATGATTTTTAACTTTTTCTTTTTTGGCGGGCGAACCCGTCATCCCAGGCTGATCTAACGATATGTGATCTTTCTTTCAACCGTGTGATAAACGTAGAAGACTTAGAGACAAGACAATCTACTGTCTAGCTCCGCCAACAAGCCCGTTAGAGGCCAACGCCTTACGGCGAGACACCGGAGAAGGAACCCAGCGAGCAGCATCGCCCACTGACTGCCAGTTTTGGTAGGATATCTCCGTCTAGAGTAAACCTTCAGGATACCTCCGTACTTCCGACTAATTACGGGTCCGAAGTCGCTTACGCGGCCTCTATCTGCTTTATTATAGCGGTAATTCAGTTTGAAATTATCACGGACCTAGGCGTCCTTTGCCCGTAGTGCCACACAAGATCGGGAAGCTCAAGGTCATTTCAAGAGTGGCATGACAGCAGGCCAACATCTACCCCCACTGCTTAGGAGACAGTATATATTCATAGTCTCCAGACGCCATCAGCAATTAGTCAGAGTGCACAACCGATTGGCGTCGCCGAACGGTGCGCAAACCGTCCAGTAGCGCGGGGATGCAATCTTACCAGGAGAAACTGTCCACCAGCTTGTGGGGCCTGAGACACGAGAGTCTTAACCGGGGTGGCCTTAAAAATTAGTCGTTTGAACAGTCTGTCGGAAACCGTTTTCGAGTCTACATATCGCCTTGTATAATGGGAAATGGACATGTAGACATTATAAATTTTGCCTTTCCAAAAAAAAAAATATTTATCGATGATACCTTTCATTTCATCAAATGATTTCGGCGTATTGTTCTTTTTCCATGCATACTAGCTCTGCATAATTAATTTAATAAGATGCTCAAAAAGTCGTCACGAAAGCCTGCTTTATGTACCAAGGTTCATTGCTGAGCATGCCCACAAATGTAAACGTTGCGTTTTCTTACCTTATAAAGAATAACTCATAAACCTGGCGGCACACCAGGAGGATACTCGCGGCACACCATTGTGCCGCGGCAGTCAGCTGAATAGCACTGGCGTAGGTACTAAACGGTGGACTTGTTTGTTCCAAATTGCTGCATTTGTTGCCATTCAGTGTACTAAAACACCTCGCCCGTCATCTTAGTTTTTCAAACACGTCATTGCCTCACTAACAATGGACTGCACCAGCTCATCCTTAGGATTTTGAATAACTTCAAAGGCCATATCAATTGTCACCATATTTTACGTGAAAATTCGATGAAATGTAGGAAATTTCTTCACAGACGCACTAATAATTAAAAGATTATATGTATTTGTAGTCAAATCTATTTTTAATTGGATTAATGACAAAGTACTAGATATTTAATTTTAGATTTGTCATTTCGTTTGTATGCCGTTTAATTATATGTAGAAATTTACTCTAGGTTTTACTAAGTGATACTTGTAAATATTTTAATATATATTATATTCCTAATTACTTTGTGTAAATCCGTAGACTTTTCGAAAATAAATAAAAAAAGAAAATCATAAATCCATATAAAAACCCAAATTTCAAAAGGTTCATTTTGTCAAAACCTTACCATTAAAGATATTTCAAAAGTTGCAAACATTTCAAAAATCCGGAGGCAATGCGTTGAAAGTCTCGTCTACTACTACTTCTCACGAAGCGCTCTCATTCCGATGAAAAATTTATTACCTCATCAAAGTCATCGTCTAATAGGCAGTTTTATTTTTGATGGCTAAGATAGCGAGGCCAGATAGACGTTCCTGACTCATTGTCGAATGTATAATAATAATAATAATAATAATAAAAGCCTTTATTCGCTGACCGTATTATACAATTTTGCCTTATGTGGTAAAACAATATATTTTATTATTTTTTTAAATCTAATTTTTAAATAAGGTATCATAATATTATTCTTCAGCAGCCAGTGTTTTGGTCAGGTTGTCCTTCGACATAGGCCTCCCCCATTTTCTTCCATTCATCTCTGTCCCAAGCCAATCTTCTCCATCCTTTCGGTAAGTCATCTTCCCATCTTTTAATTTGACGTCCTTTTTGTCTTTTCCCATTTCTAGGATACCATTCCATTACGTCCTTCGTCCATTTTTCTTTGTTGGTTCTCATGATGTGACCAGTCCAGTTCCATTTTAGTTTTCTAATTTTGTTTAAAACATCGTTCACCTTTGTTGTTTTCCTTATTTTTGAGGTCGTCCACCTGTCCTGTAGCCTTATGTTTAGCATGCTTCGCTCCATGTTTCGTTGGCATACTATAAGTTTATGGTTGTTTTTGTTCGTGGCAGGCCAAGTTTGACACCCGTAAGTAAGACATGGGAGAATGCATGTATTATAAAGTTTACTTTTTATTGACACTGGTATCGTTTCATTTTTAACTATCTCTTTTAGTGACCAGTACCGTTTCCAAGTGTTGCTTATTCTTCTATCGATTTCTTTTGAGTATTGGTCTTTTATAGATATTATCTGTCCTAAATATATATATTCATCTACATATTCGATAATTTCTTGTCCTATTTCTATGTCTTCCTTTAATGCATTCGTCATTACTTTGGTCTTCGTTGGACTCATGGATAGACCTGCTTTTCTGCTTTCGTAATCTAGTTGTTGTAACATAGTTTGTAATATGTCTGGTCTCTCAGCGAATATCACAATGTCGTCGGCGAATCTTAGGTGATTTATGTTTAATCCGTTAATGTTTATTCCAAAATCTTCCCAGTTTATATTTCTGAATATGTTTTCTAACACTGCCGTAAAAAGTTTTGGAGAAAGTGGATCGCCTTGCCTGACGCCTTTCTGTATACTAAACTCGAATGTAGGTAGGTATTAATTCTTATCACTTTGCTGAAACTTCGCTCACAGCCTCCAGATATCGTCGGTAATGTGCAGTATATCCTTAAAGCTATACCAATATTGGCAAGGGCTTCTATAAAGTCATGTTTGCAACATAAGCCAATCGATTGCGCACTCTGACTAACAGTCGGGGGAGTCTGGAAGCAGTAATATTTCCTATAGAGCGGGGGTGGTTGCGGACCTTACGGCGACTGCTCATGAAACGACCATCGGCTACCCGATCCTGGGTGAACAGCCGGGCATAGGATGTCGTAGTCCGCGATAGATCCGGTATACACCGTTTCACCGCTTCGTAAGGGAGAGGACCGCGCAAGCTACCTCGAACTCGCAATTGGAAGTAAGGGCGTGAGTGGAAGCCCGCTGGGTAGCATTACTGGCTATCTCGCTGTTAAGGCGTTGGCCTCTCACGGGCTTGTGGCGGAGCTTGACGGTGGACTGTTTTTGTCCAAGGCTTCTGCGCTCACTTCAGGGAGACAGAACGACTAATAGTTAAAACTTCCTGAGGTGACGGGCTCGCCCGCTGTAGTTGGCAACTCTAGTTGCAACAGGTTGAATGTCTTTTCGTTGATTACGATTACAAGTGGAGCTTGCTTTATAAATGCAGCGAGTTCCTGGCGTCTCTTCAATCATCAACTGCGTTTAAGTCTCTGAAATATTTTTGAGCTAGATTGGCTCCATTTTTTTGCGGGTCTTCAGTGGACATACTTACATATTATATTCGGGTTTATGCGGTCCGCTCTTGAAGTGCCGTCCCTACTGTCTGTGAGAAGGATTTTTTTAGACACGACGGGAATTCCCCTAGCAGATACATCACAAACTTTACGCACGAGTTCAAAAATCAACTTAGGATGCGTTTCAAAATCAATTTAACAATCGATAGTGTGAAGCGCCCAGTATGCTAGGCGCTTTAGTGAAACTATTTTTTTTCATAAACCATTTTTTGGCGCCCCTTAAAATTGCCTGCCGGGGCCGGTACTCTACCCGCCTACTAGATCCGGGCCTGACTGAAGGCGATTTTAGTTCCGATTACGCTGCTATGAAGAATGGACGAACCGTCTCCAGGCTGGGTGGAGTTTTTTTTATATTATTATTAAACCTATTTTATATTATAAAAATATTTTTATACTATAAAAATTATTTTATATTATCAAAATTTTTATTTAAATTATACAAAAAAAACTATTTTATATTATATATATATTTTTTATATTAATAAAAAATCTCTGCTGCACTGTACCCTCTCTATGGAAATATGCATTGGTAACACCAATCTTCAAAAGCGGAGACAAGTCAAATGTGTCAAATTACCGGCCTATTTCAAAATTATCCACATTTGCGAAGGTTTATGAAAAAATTATATGTGTTTCTATCCTTACATACATTAAAAAACATATAAATAATGAACAGCATGGTTTCTTCCCGGGCAGGTCAGTCGATACTAATTTAGCTGTATTTACGGAGTATTTAAATAAGAATATGGACAATCGAATACAAATTGACACCGTGTATACGGATTTTGCCAAAGCATTCGACCGCGTAAATCATGACATATTATTAAAAAAGATTTACTCTATTGGTATAAGAGGTGACCTTTACAGATGGCTAGTATCGTATATCAAAAATAGATCGCATTGCATCTCCATCGGTTCTGTTATGTCACAATGTGAATTGATACCTTCTGGTATCCAACAAGGATCACACTTAGGACCAAATACTTTTTATTCTGTACCTTAGCGACATCGGAGCATGCTTCAAGCATTCAAAATTCCTGATGTATGCAGATGACTTAAAGATATATAAAATTATTAAATCTGAAAATGATTGTGTTCTCCTACAGAAGGATCTCGACTCTTTGGAAATATATTGTAACAAAAACATGATAAAAATGAATGTAGCAAAATGTTTCCACATAAGCTTTACGCGAAATAGAAACAAGATTAACTACTCATATCAGATCGATGACATTCCTATCGCGACGTGCACTTCTATTAAGGACCTGGTTGTAGTTTTAGATGACAGATTAAGCTTTCGGGCACATATTGCAGCTATTGCCGAAAAATCTAGTAGAATGCTTGGCTTCATAATTCGCGCATCGAAACCATTCACCGACCCCTTAATATTGAAGGTATTATACAAAGCGTTTGTTCGATCTCACCTTGAGTTTGCTTCTCCAATATGGTCTCCCTGTTATCAGGTACACATTAACAGACTGCAAAATATCCAAAATAAATTCGTTCGATACTTAAATTTCAAGACAAAAAGTTATTGTAATACTACTAATGAGGCGGCCTTACTATTTAAAATAAATTCACTATGTTATCGACGCAACTTGAATGATGCTCTGTGCCTCTATAAAATAATGAATGGTATATTCGATTGCTCTGACCTGGTGGGAGCCAATGAGGACCACACGCCAATTTGACCTGTTTCGATTGCCGCGTTTCAAAACTAATGCATCAAGGAATGGAGTACTCACACGCTGCTGTGAGCTTTATAATACCCATTTAAATGGTATTGATATGTTTAATAATTCCATAATCACTTACAAATACTCCGTAAATCAAACCCTGACCGATATAATAAGCTGACTATTCGTTTTTAGCTATTTTTATTGATTATTATTATTATTATTATTATATTTTATATACGCCACTACTAATATCATACATGATCCCACTCCACACTTACACGCTCAACACACTCCCACAAACACATACACACACACCCTGCATACTAAAGTCTTATATAGTTCTAAAATTGAAGGTACATTAGTTTTATAAAGTAGTTAAAAAAAAACGTAATATATGTAATTTTAATGAAATCCGTAACCGGTTTAATTTGTTGTAAACCTGCATACATTTAAAAAAATCGGTTGTGTCACCCCAAGACTTTCCTGACTAGTATCCGGGGAGGTGCGAAAAAGCAGCGACATTTTTTACTCTAGTACCCCAAATTTGTATGGCAGGTACCCCAAACGTTGGTCGCAATTAACCCCAAAAACTAATAGGTTCTTCCGATGGTTAACAGAAGCTTCTATGCCAAATTTTAACTTAGACAGATTAAGCGTCTGGGCGCTATCGCGGAAACAATTTTTTCGCCGGGAACCCCAAATTTGTATGGGAGGTACCACAACCGTAGGGCGTAGGGACTCCAAAAACTAATGGGTTCCTCCGACGGTTAACAGAAGCTTATATACCAAATTTCAGCTCAATCCGATTAAGCGTCTGGGCGCTATCGTGGAAGAATACATACATACAGACATACAGACATACAGACATACAGACATACAGACAGACAGAGATCGGTCTGGAAATAGTCTCAATCGTCTCAGGGAGTCTCAAAATATATATTCCCATCTTCATCTCAAAATTTTTTTTTAGCGCGATCACAATACTTTCCTTTCCGATAGGTCGTCAGGAAAGTAATATTATACTGTAATACTGTGTGATTTCTTATAAAGAATTGAATTGAATTGAATTGAATTAAGGAAACTTACAGATATTACAGGAGAAATATTTGAATTTTATTTATAGACTACAATGCCAGTTAAAAGTTTCCACTTAAAGATCGTAAAAATATAAAGTCGCCTAGGAATGGGATAGGAGGAAGTGGAGGGGAACTAAAGTTATAAATTTTATTTAATTAATATTTTATTTTATTATTTTATTATTAGGGAAATTTTATGGTTTATTTTAATATTGAAGAAAGAAAAGAAAGAAGAAAAAAATATATAATATAATTATTTCACTCGTCCTTGAATATTGCCTTTCAGAAGACCCGGAATAAGAGTCTTGAGCGCAGTCGCAGTTGTATTAAACAGGTCAATTTCGCTTAGCTTGGAATTGCAGAAATGAGATACTCGATAAATGTAATTATTTTGGGCGTAGTTTGTGCTTACTTGAGGTAGATGAAATAAGTTGAATTGGCGGGAAGGCCGTGGGGGTACATGGAAATTTATAAGCTGAAGCAATTCAGAACAGTCTATAAAGCCATTTAATATCTTGTATAGGAATATTACATCTGAACTAACTCTTCTCATTTCTAACGGTATAAGCCCATGATAGTCACCAGCTTCGTTATAATCTGAAAAAGTTACATGAGACCGATAATTTAAGTTTTTGAGGAACATGTTTTGAATGCGTTCGATCCTATTGATGTGAATATTGTAACAAGGAGACCAAATTTGCGAAGCGTATTCGAGGTGGCTGCGGACATAAGCATAATATAAAATTATAAGGGACCTATTATGATTAAACTGCTTAGCTAGTCTGAGAATAAAACCCAGCATACTGTATGCTTTGGCAGTTATTGTGTCAATGTGTGGAATGAAATTTAATTTACTATTTTAATATCAATTGAATAAAAATATATAATAAAACTGAATCTCATTGCTTTATTACACATGTATGTTCAATTGTTGTGCTTTTATTTAGGGCCAAGTCATGCAAATATCTCTAACTATGCGTTATGTGATCCTAAATTAATAGCAAATATTTAGATTCTTCAGCTTAAGGGAAAATTAACATTGAAATCGACTTGTATTAGCACTTAAGGTATTCAAGGTGGTCGAGATATTTAAGTTTGAATATGCTCCAGAGTTGCAATCCGAGAACTGCAGGCTCAAGCGCTGGGTTGAGGATACAAGCAACTAAATAACGGTCGGTTTTCATCATGTTTTTGCTCTGTCGAAAGGTGGGTGCATATAAAAATGTCAAACATACCCGTGTTCGAGTCGGTCACCATTCCCGATCATAGGATTGTATTAAGCATAGAGCAGAAGACGTTGTTTTGAACCACACAGTATGCCTCAGTATGCCCTTTTCATAAATTTTTGGCGATGAAAGTATGCCCCTTTTAACAAATGCACATCCTTACACTACGTATATAATGTCCTACTCAAATCTAGTTCCCCCTCCTACCTTAACGAGGATTTTAGCGGGTTAGAAAGTCGTTAAGTTTAAAATCGTTTAAGTCAGAATAATACTCTTATCATACAGAATAATATCTCAAATCGTAAAGCCATATTTTGGTCCTACACCTTCTCTGTACTAGTCCAGTCAAATTAGGGTTTCACCTCGGAATGAGAGATAATAAGCTAGAAACTCGTATACACCTTCATTTTAGAATTGTAAATGTTGTCTCAAAAGTCTCATAAAATCTCGTGTCTGCGTCGTACTTTATTCAAGGGTCAAAAGTCACAAAAATTGGGTTTTTGCGATTATCTAGTTTAAATTAAATACCATAAGATTTGCGACAAATCATATTGCAAATATTTTTTTATGCGCTCAATCGCTCAAGTGGCTGTACTATACATGCTGGACGTTGGATATGTTTTGTCCAAAGTCTTCTACGTTCACTGCAGATAGAACGACTAATCGTTAAAACGTCCTGTGGTGACGGGCTCGCCCGTTGTAGTTGACATCTCAATATGTTAGTCAGAGTAGCTGACAACTCAATATGTTAGTCAGAGAGCACAGTCGATTGGCTTACGCCGCACGGTGCGCAGACCGTCCAGGAGCGCCAGAAGTTTGATTCCCAGGGAAACTGACCAAGGCCAGAGTCCTACCCAGGCTCGCACTTCATGCGTCGAGGCCGTCGGATGGGTGATGGCCCGTGAGTGTGACCAACCCTGAACAGAATGGGTCTTCGTGGCCAACTCAGCAAGCGCCCATTAACTTCCATTTACAATGAATATAAACCACAAATTCTAACTTTTTTCTTATCCCTTCCCTTGTTACCCGACTTCAAAAAAAAGGAGGAGGTTATCAATTCGGCTGTATCTTTTTTCTTTTTAATGTTTGTTACCTTAGAACTCTGCTATTTATGAACCGATTTGAAAAATTCTTTTTTTATTTTAAAGTATATACTTTGCAGATTGTTCCCATATTAAAATCCTGTCCTGATGATGGGATCCATAAGGAATTGAGGAAACTCCTCAAATATTATCATATGAAGTTGAAAATGTACATGTCTATTCAATTCCGATGACAATGTATTTATTTTTATAATAAGCATGACCTGATTCTACACCCTGTGTCGGCTCCCGACGAGGGGACTCCTCAACGGTAAACAGCACACACACGAAATTTTTTATGCTCATTCAGTTATGATAGCCCGTTCTAAGTTTCACCAAGACAGGACTGCGGCACTCAGGGTTGGCTTTTGGACAACGAAGGAACTCCTCAATGGTCAACAGCACAGGCACAACATTTTGTATACGCATTTAATTATGATAGCCCGTTCTAAGTATCACGATGACATGGCTGTTGTACTTATAAAACATTTTGGAGTCGGTTTTTTTTGTTGAAATTTTTGTTTATTATCTTACCTTATTTCGGCAGTTTATTTGTTTATATATTATTATTTATTTATTTATTTATTTATTTAATTTAACAATTCATTTACAAGTGCACAAGTATCACTAATAATCATATCAATAAAAAAATATATATAATTAAAATTAAAATTAAACACGGCCGATATGAGCATTAGCATTTAAGTACTGCTGCTGCCCAACTAAGTGCCAGGACTTGTTCCAGGGCAGCTAGCTCTCTAGTTTTTATAGGTATCACATATATTCGGCAATGAAAATAAAAAAATAAAAAAAATAAAAAGGAAAAGAAATATATATATTCCCGTCACCATTACAAATTATAACTAATAATCACTAACTAATGATCACAATAGGAAATAAAACACAAAAATAAATAATCGTGTTAATTAATAAAATAAAATGTCAAATGATATCAAACAATATACTAGCTGCGCCCAGCGGTTTCACCCGCATGGTGATGGAAAATTGTGATAATGATGATAGAAAACCATATATCTTTATAAATTATAGCCTATGTGTTATTCTGATGTGTAAGCTATATTATTGTAAAGTTTCATCAAAATAAATTCAGTAGTTTTTGCGTGAAAGAGTAACAAACATCCAAACATACATACAAACTTTCGCGTTTATAATATTAGTAGGATAGTAAGATAGAATTTAAATTTCGAATGTCAATTTCTTAGATTTTTTCCTACTTACTTGACAGTTATCGTTATATTTTAGATAATTCACACTATATCTTTATACATTATAGCCTATGTGTTATTCTGATGTGTAAGCTATATTATTGTAAAGTGTCATCAAAATCCATTCAGTAGTTTTTGCGTGAAAGAGTAATAAACATCCATACATACATACAAACTTTCGCGTTTATAATATTAGTAGGATGTATTTATTTCCTATAATTATTTATTTATTTATTTTCATTCGGCTTTAGATACGTATACATTTCATAACATTCCTTATAATTAAAAATTTCATTTTATACATTATCGTATGTTATATACTCCAATTTTGCCTATTCTCCTTATTACTTCAACATGTCGGTAGTCTGAAAAATATTTTTTAACTAGTATAGCAATAAAACCGCCATTGCTCGTTAAATGTTTTTATTGTGCAATAAATTGAGTTTTCATTTAATTGATTGTTTCCCCATTACATCTAAATCCATAGATATCTAGAAAATTATTTAGATTACCAAAATAAGAGTTATTTATACTAATTGGGTTCTTTTAGCGTACTCCGAATATAAGTCTAATACTTTTTTCTTATACTGGTTTCTTCTCCGCTACCGAATGCTGGCTATCATTTTATCCAACACAAGTTTATTTGTCGCCTATCGAAACTAACATGTATTTTTCAGCAGAGACATGCTTCAAAGTAGTGTTCTTTTAATAGTGATTGTAGAAAAATATAATAGTATATATGGCGTGTGTGCTAAATGTGATTTTAGCGACTCTCTGCTGAGGTGCGCCCCGACAAAGCCCATCCACTTTTTTTTAACTTGGTAAGGAAACATTGATTAAATAGGTTGTTAGATTATTCATTGCCCGTACTGCGTTTTGGCAGCTAGGATTTTACTATGAAACGCAACGTGTTGGCACTTTCACTTCCAAACATTGATTAATCTTCTCTTATGTTCAGTAGACGCTATATTTATTTATTTATTTATTTGCAGCTGTTATAAAAAACATATACAAAAAAACAAGAACACACAGATTAAAAATTAAAACTATAAATAGACAAAGACTATGAAATAAAGCTACAAATGCTGCAAATTAGGGGTATCCTCAGGATATCTCTTATCCTGGTTTTCAGGACACACCTATTAATTATTGGTACATATATGTTTTTTAAAATAAAATAACCAAATCAAATAAATGTTAAAATAAAAAATCCAAATAATCATAATCAAATAAATACACAAATCGAAATAATCAAAATCAAGATATTTAACATCAAATGATATTAAAAGAAAATAACGTAATTACATAAATTAAATAAATTATAGATGTAGATAGATCTAGATAGATGTAGATAGATGATAAAAAATAAATTTATAGATGTAGATAGATGATAAGTAGAAGATAGATGTAGATAGATATATACATAGTAGATATAGTAAATGGAGGGATTCTAAATAATAAAATTATCAAGTATATAATAACCAACGTATTTTAAAACCATAGCTCTTATTACTTAAATATTATTTATATAATGTGAATTTATTTATGTGAATTATAATTCGGTATACAGGTTTCAATACATAATAATTAGACGTATTAATGTTCAAATACACTAATAAAAAGCACTCTAATCGCTCCGTATTAGTTTAGTGATGTAATCAGCGTATATAAAAGTGCGATAGATGGCACAAATAATTTAATGTTATTATTGCTACCAATGGCTAAATAATGGGTTTTATATTCAATCAGTCCTTTATGAAAAACCATTAATTATCGATGTTATTATACATGGCCAAATAAGTTGCTATTAGTTTTGCTGGACTATGCTATCAGCGCTACCTGAATTCGCTCTCGCAGAAGAGTTGCAAAAACGTACTATGGTATTAGTCAATCTAATACCCTGTAATAATGCATTAAATTTTCCTACAATATAATAAACATATAATAAATAAGACATTAAAATTTCATATAAATTTAAAAATAGTTTGAGTGCCTACCTCTGAAATTGTACAAATGCAGATATTGAACACCTTATTATATAATTGAATCTTTATAATAAAAACACAATAGTATATGTAGTAATATAAATTGATGATTTCTAAATGTAAATTTATTTTAATTTTTGTGAATTTATTTTGTATATTATTAATACATATTAATACATATATAAATATATATTAATTTTTATCATGTTTTAAAATAAAATAATATTGACAATTTTCATGACATTTTCTTACGAATTTTTATTAGGTAATTAAGATATTTCTGTTACGTTAAGTATGATTTTGTTTATTTATATAAATATAATATTATAGATTTCTTAGGATAATTAAAATAATTTCTCTACCTTGGAACAGGCGGCAGCCTAGTTAGGTCAAGACTTTTGTATATTGAATGTACTCATAATTTGAACTCAATAAATAATTTGAAATTTAAAATGGTATAAGCAAATATTTTCTGACCATGAAAATAGTCAAAAATATTTGTCCCATAGCCCCTGAAATCGTTTGTCGTTGTATCCTCTCTATGAACCATACTAACTTTGTGGTCATATAGTCAGCGCAGACCCACAAAAGAAAAGGCGGTCCGCGTGAGATGATGCCTCGTCACAGTGACTCTGCAAAACCAGTCAAAGGTATTCATTAATAATAATCAGTCACGTGATGAAAAGACGGGCCCAGTGAGGGTTATTCACACACCACGCTGACGCCTGACCATTTTTTACCATCGACCACCACTACCGGTAAAACCACTTACACTTACCGGAGACTACCCTTGTTTATTTATCAAAATCCTTTCTAGCATATTATATAGTATAACAAAATATATTGCGTTGGCGCTTCAAGCCCTTTAAAAATACAGTTTTGACATGAATACATCTAAAAGTTCACGCCAAATACTAGGTGACACTTTTTTTAAAATCATATTAGATGTTATGTACTACTAGATGACCCGGTGAACTTCGTACCACCTAAAATTTATTTGATTGTAACTCTTCATAAGTGATCCTAATCAACCTTCCAAATCCAATTCATTGAAATCTATAATATGGTCTAATCATTTACGGTTTGAGTTTCGTTTGGTGATTAAATGAAAGTCGGTTGTAATTATAATAATTTCAAAGTATTTAATTTACATAATGAAATATAAATGCTTTTTCGACTTTTCCAACTTTTTCGACTTTTTCGGTTTTTTCGACTTTTTCGACTTTTTTGCATTTTTCGACTTTTTTGACTTTACCGATTTTTTCGACTTCTTCGACTTTTTTTACTTTTTTGACTTTTTCGACTTTTTCGACTCTTGACTTTTTCGACTTTTCGACTTCACGACTTTTTGAAATTTTACACAATCGCACGGAATGAATAATAGTTATGGATAATAGCTGTCAAACAATAAGATCGCCGCGATCGCCATCTTTTGAAAGTGGCCTATTTCCCATTTTGACTGACAAATGACCGATTTCGATTTTTTCGATTTTTGTTGTTTTTTAATTTTTCCTACAAACATTTTTTTTTTGTAAACCACCCCTGAATCAAGGCAAACAAAACAAAAAAATAATAATTCAAATCAGTCTAGTCATTCTCGAGATCTTGCGAGACTAATGCACGGCGATTCATTTTTATATATAAGAAGATTAACGAATATATTTATGTATGTGTGTATGTATGCGTATGTATATATGTATATATTCTTATGTATCATGCAATACAACTTAAGTTCAGAATATCAAAAGAGTCAGCTCGTCGATACAATTAAACAAAAATCAGCATCCCTAGATACGGGTCTCTGACCTAGTTAGGAATGCGGATAAACATTTTCACCATAGGATGTGCTCAATCTCTCCCAACTCAACCATATTATGTAAATGGTGTTTATATGACATATTACATGAAGTTATTGTAAATTAATAAATAAAAATAAATAAAATATAGGATTGCAGGATATAGGTTTAAAATTGCGATAATGTTTGTATCAACCAAAATTAAAAGTTTAATAAAATACATTATAATCGAAAAATAGCTAACTTGAAAATAGTTGACTTTTAAATATGAATCTGTATCGTGTCGATGGAGGTACCGCTTGGCCAGGCATTCGCCAGACTTATGGCAATCCTATTTTTTTAACTACTTTCTATCTGGTCACTGTTCAGGTTACTAGGTACACATGACAAACTAAAAGTTTCCGAAATTAGCCACTTAAATAAACAATTTTAAAAAAATTACTACAACATTTGAAAATAGAACTCTTTGCCAGCGGGAGACCAGAGGTAACAATTTTTTGAATGCGATAAACGTAGAACTCATGAGTCATCCTCCATACACTCCCGATTTGGCAACTTGTGATGTTTTCTTGTTCCAAAAATCAATAACCAGTTAAGCGGTCAGCGATTTTCATCGCCATAAAAGAGTTTGAAAAATATCTTATCGACTGGAATTAACCTTCAGTTACGGGGCCGAAGTCGCCTCTACCTGCCGTAAATTCAGCAGTGATTCAGTTTGGACGTATTACGGACCAAAGGCATCTTTATCCCGGCTCTGAATTCAGGATCAGGTAGCCTAATGGTCATTTCAAAAGTGGTTGACGACAGGTCAACATCCACCCCTGCTGCGTAGGAGGCAGTATATTTTTATAGTCCCCAGACTCCTTCAGAACTTATTTAAAGTACACAACCGATTGCCTTCGCCGAACGGTGCGCAAACCGTCCAGTAGCGCTGATAGGTAATCCCCAGGAGAAACCGATCCCCAGCCGTGAGGCCTGAGACGCGCGAATCTTACCCGGGGTAGCCAACCACACGAGGAGGCTACTGAATAGGAGTTGAATCGTGAGTTGGAACGATCCGGGTACATAATGGATTTTGTGATCCAAGCTCCACCAAACCATTCGCTACCTAAAATTTAATTAAAAACAAATGACTGCAGACGGCTTCAGACATGGAAAACGTATGAAGTGGGTTTTTTAATTTCTTGAGCATAGTACCGCCCGAGTCGTTGCCCCAGTTGGTACTTTCACTTCCACCTATCTACACATGGGGATACAGCAGCAGGCAGAGTTCACAGAGTCCTTTCCAGGTTAGTCCATCTTGAAGGAGTCTACCGGATGGGTAGTAAATAAAAACAAATGACTGCAGACTGCTTCAGACATGGAAAACGTATGAAGGAGGCTACCGGACGGGTAGTAAATAAAAACAAATGATTGCAGACTGCTTCAGACATGGAAAACGTATGAAGTGGGTCTTTAATTTCTTGAGCACAGTACCGCCCGAGTCGTTGCCCCAGATTAGAACTTTCGCTCCCACCTATCTACACATGGGCATACAGCAGCAGGCAGAGTTCACAGAGTCCTTTCCAGGTTAGTCCCTCTTGAAGGAGGCTACCGGATAGCAGCTAAAAAGTGAGTTGTGCCGACCTACGAAAACAGACAGGTCATCAGGCTTAAGCTGCACTGAAACGTTAGGTATGTGAGGGATCACCCTTCACTAGACTCCAAATTGTTCGGTGTGAGGTGGTGGTATCAACTTACGAGTTATCTTCGTATTGAAAGGCGGTTTTGAATGAAGTAGAAGTTATTTATTGATTGAAAGTTTGATATTGCCAGTTATAACGCTTGCCGAATAGTGTGAGGGACTATCGACCGATTTGAAGTGAATTTAATGTTTGGAAGGAACGTATTCGCCAGTGAGTAACGAGTGCTCGAATTACTTTATCGAGACGCGAGGGCTGCGCGACGGAGGTTATGTGGGAATAGTAGATGAGGATTCGTTCCCAGTCACAAGGGCATAAGGAAGAAAACCAAGGAGCCGGATTCGTTGACACACCTCGTGAGAAGGGCACCGAATATGCCGTCGGATCCTTGGGGGGAGGTGATCACTCGGGAATGATACTTCGGTTGCTTTTTCGCCAGTTTATATTGGCCGATAAATGATGCAATCCAAAATATTCCGAGTAAAAGTATTGTTTCCTCGTGCTGATTCATGGCTGCACGGGTTAAAATAATAGCTGAATTGTGTCAGTGGATTTCACTAGAAATCGATGCATTTGTTAATCGCATGTAATGGACTTAAGGTCCGTTACAAGGTACATGTAACCTTAGGTGATCTTTTCAATTTGGACAAGGCTGATATTTTATTTTTGGTAGTCCATCGACTGGCTTGGCGTAGCCGTTTTTTATTTTAGTCGACATAATAATGTCTTTAAACATTGCAGTCTTATATCGTTAAAGAACAATCATCTTAAAAGAAGACACACGTATTTTATTTTTCCAATCTAGCCATTATTATTTTCACGATGCACGATGCACGGTCACGGCGGGGTGCACGACGGACGGTTTCACGATGCACGGTCTCTTCACGATGTAAGCGGTAATTTAGTTAGAATATATCGCGGACCGAAGCACCCTAAGCCCGCCATGGTCAATCGGGATGTATTAATAATGGATCTTTCCAATGATAAATGATGTCAGGTCGATAACGTAACCCTCAAAGACCTTTGATCGCATCTTTGAAAATTTTACATCTTTATATAAATAATATTAAAGCAATAAGATTGTATTATTGTAGGCCGAATATATAGCCGTGCTTAGAGCGCCGTCTACAGTGCGCTTCTATAACGTTATACCACGAAAGTTGCCATATTGAACATAACAATCCATTTTTAGAAACTATGAACGCCATCTACACGTTGTGTTTCCTAGTAAAATATTGGTTCCCATTTCGTAGTCATTTGGCAATTTACATGTTTGCATAAAAAAAAACACTACCTTTTTATGTTATGTTATTGGTAATAAGTATGTATTCTATATTTATTTATATATAATTTACTTTAATGCACAACAAGCCAAAGTAAACACACTGGAAGTGACACGGAAACACCTATTATATTATTTAAACTTTTTAATATAATATTATTATTACGAGTAAAGTCCTGTATTTATGTTTAGTTAATTAACATTATTGCAAAACAAGCCGAAGTAAAACATAGAAAGTGACACTGCAACACTTACCTATTTTTTTAATACTCACATTGCAACACTGAAAGCAAATGTCAAATCAAAGTGACGTTTGGATGGTGTTAAAGTTATACTTATTAAATTGATTCCCCCGAGTTTTCGATTGCTATTAATATCGCAATGGAGAAGCGAGCGAATAATGAAAGTAATACAGATGTCAAGATTGAAATTATCGAAGAAGGGCAGTCAGACTCGTCCGACGAACTCGAACGAAACATTCTATTGTTTGAAGAGGGTGAAACGCGTATTATTAAAAGAGAAGAAAGCGATGCCGTAGAATCAGACGTCGAGGAAGAGGCAGAAGATGTCGTTTTGGTAGAGGTCAAAGTGTTGGTGAAAAGAATAGTAAATTTCTCTTGCGTTGTTTGTGGCTGTAACATCGATACGAGTAAGCCGATGGGTTATTGGAAATGTCTGAAAGATATGGAGGAGTTGCTGTGCCATGTTTGCAGTAAGAAATTTGTGTGCGCTGAGTGTTACCGTGCATTTGCTCGTAAGGACCATTTAAAACGACACATCGAAGGGGTGCATCTCAAGATTAAGAAATATAAATGCGGTAAATGTGACACAGCTTTCACTCTAAATGGTAGTTTGAGCCAACATATGAATTCAATCCACAGTCAATTGAAGTATTCGTGTCAGGAATGTGAGAAAGCTTATTCTCAGCGCTATGGCTTAACTAGACATATTAACTTCGTACACCGAAAATCAATTAATTTTATATGTTGGATATGTCACAAACGATTTCCATGTCAAGCAGCTGTAAAAAGACACCTCAACGGGGTCCATCGCAAAATGAAGGAATTTAAATGTAAGCAATGCGATAGCGCTTTCTTTCATCAAAATGACTTTAATAAACATACGAATTCAGTCCACCTGAAGTTGAAGCCGTTCGCCTGCAAGATATGCAAACATAGCTTCTCAACGCGATTTAATTTAAATCAACACGTGAACTCCGTTCATCATAAAGTGAAGAATTATATTTGTGCTGAATGTAACCAGGCATGCTCAGTAAAGAATAATTTAGTTCAACACATTAACACAGTTCATCTGAAAATAAAAGCATTTATTTGTGCGAAATGTAAGCGTGCATTTGGCGATAGAGGTGCCTGTAAAAGACATGAACGTTCTGGAACGTGTTTATTGAAACATACTCAACAGCAGCGTCAGATTAACCTCAATCAGTCTCGGAAGTAATTTGTAATGTATCCTAGACTAGTTGCCTGTGCGCGTCATTGCGTGGTTATGTTTTTTGCTTTCGAGTGAACGCTGTTCATCTTACGGTGAAGAAGTTTATGTGTGCTGAATGTAACTACGCTTGCTCTGGAAAGAGATTATTAGTTTTGTAAAGGAAAATTAAACCATTTATTTGTACGAAATGGAAGCGTGCGTCAGGCACGTCTGGGGACTTTAAGCGACATATACATTCTGGGATTTTATCTTGAAAACGACACAGCAGCGTCAGCGTAACCTTAACCCTAATTTAGATATTAAACTATTATGATTTTAATGCTGATGCGTATAATCTTGAATTAGTTAAAGGTTTTTAACGTTAATAAACCATAGGTAGGTTTATAATGTAGTTAATTACTTTTGTAAAGTTTATATAGCGCATATTATTAGTTTATATTTTGTTATGATCGATGAGTTTGTTAATATATATATATACATATATATATTATGTATGTATACAAAAATACATATTATGTATTTTTTTTTTCAAATTGAAATTATGTTTATTACTAAATAAATGAAATGATAAAATAATGAAAGGGCACTTATTATATTATATATTATATGAAAGGGAATATATATATATATATATATATATATATATATATATATATATATATATATATATATATATATATATATATATATATATATATATATATATATATATATATTCCCTTTCATATAATATATAATATAATAAGTGCCCTTTCATTATTTTATCATTTCATTTATTTAGTAATAAACATAATTTCAATTTGAAAAAAAAAATACATATATATATATATATATATATATATATATATATATATATATATATATATATATATATATATATATATATATATATATATGCATTTGTTAATATATAGTTTGTTAATATATATATATATACATATATATATTATGTATGTATACAAAAATACATATTATGTATTTTTTTTTTCAAATTGAAATTATGTTTATTACTAAATAAATGAAATGATAAAATAATGAAAGGGCACTTATTATATTATATATTATATGAAAGGGAATATATATATATATATATATATATATATATATATATATATATATATATATATATATATATATATATATATATATATATATATATATATATATATATATATATATATATATATATATATATATATATATATATATATATATATATATATATATATATATATATATATATATATATATATATATTCCCTTTCATATAATATATAATATAATAAGTGCCCTTTCATTATTTTATCATTTCATTTATTTAGTAATAAACATAATTTCAATTTGAAAAAAAAAATACATATATATATATATATATATATATATATATATATATATATATATATATATATATATATATATATATATATATATATATATATATATATATATATATATATATATATATATATATATATATATATATATATATATATATATATATATATATATATATATATATATATATATATATATATATATATATATATATATATATGCATTTGTTGATCGCATGTAATGGACTTAAGGTCCGTTATAGGTACCTACGAAAAGTGATACTCGTCCTGGTTACCAGTTTACCTTAGTCCACTTCTGCAGCAAGCAGCCTCAAAATACCACCCCCTTCGGTTTAAAACGACCGCGATTGTGCCATGTAGATATTAGATTGTCTATAGTTCGCCTGTTATAGCTACGTGTTTTTTCCATAGACCCGTCGAGAGCCGCGTGCTTATCCACCGCCCATCTATCATTCAATGGCAATCAGACGTGTTTTATTATCCCTGTGATTTCGTTAGTCAAAAGGGGCGACTCTATTGTTCACCGCTCTCGCAAATATTTCCTCGCGCACCCCTACGTCGCAATACGAACAAGTTTCTCTTCTCTTTGCGTCTTTATACGTCTTCGGGACTCTCTATATCTTTATAAATCATTAATGACTTATGGACTACTATTTTGGGGAAATGCTGCAACCAGTAAAATAATCTTTCTTTTGCAAAAGAGAGCACTGCGCAGAATGTATCAGGTAACGACTAGGACCTCATGCAAAGAATATTTCATCAAGGCAAGTGTAATGACTATGTAGTCGGCGTTCATATATCCGTGATGAATGTATGCTAGACAGCACCTAGCAGAAACACCAATTCACTCGCATCATACCCGCGATAGCTCCCTTTTATGCGTACCCCGAAAACGACTGGCAAAAGTACAGAAAAGCTACTTGTACCTTAGCATTAAATTCTATAATCTAATCCCTACAAAATTTAAACAGCTGGAAGACTTAAATACAAAAAAAAACATCAAGGAGATGCTGATAGGCCACCCTTTCTATAATCTGGCCGAATTTGAGGGCCATGATTTTCCAAATATTGTGCCCATTTAAATTACTTAAAAAAATAGAGCCTTATTGTCTGATTATTTTATATGGTCTTATATCTGTACTTTTAGTTTAAAATGCATAGCGTAGATTTAATTTGATTATTTAACATTTTACTGACAATTAGAATATTACGATAAATAATTTTGCTACGTATCTTTTCGAATTACTAACTACTTCAAATATTAGGCTTCTATTTGATTATTTATATTTATAGTTTGACAATATAGTAGTTAATTCTTGACTACCTATGTATGTTCAGTAAAGAAACTTACTACATAACCCAATTATTTTGACACGTCCAAGAGCGGTCTTTAGCCGTCAATTGGACACGACGAAAATGTAATGTAATGTAACATACTGCGACGCTGATTTTTGACTAACCTTTCAATCTCCTTAAACAAAATTTAAAAGTGCACTTTTCAGTTTCTCTCAGATATTTCGAAATCGGCCAAAGTGTATAATATTTTAAAAGCAAAAAACACTGTCGAATGGCATCAGCCAGGTTCCGATCGGAAAAATGGTAAAAACTGTTGTAACTAATTTGGTTAAAAATGTTAAATTAATCAGTCATTCCTATGTCAAAATTCCGTTTTCAAAATTGTTAAATTTCTCTTCTTTGTATTGTTGCATTCATCGGTTTTGCTGATTGTATGGAGGTTAGCTGAGGAAAACGGGTTTTGAAAAGGAGTGTAATGTGTTCATTTGTAATGGTTTATTTATGTATGTTTTCCGTTTCTTTAAGCCTTCCTACCTTTTAAACTCTTCTACCAATTTAGAAGTGTGGGGTATTGTTAGAACCGATATGTCATCCCATCCCAATTTAGACGTGTCATAACCTTAACTATCCAAATGGTAATAAATAATTGTCTAAATGTCCTTATTAATAGGGTACCTTAACTGTACAAATATCAAGTAAGTAGTTCTCTAAATGTCCAAACGTCCAAATGTCAATAAATTAACATAAATATATCGTGTTTAGTGTCAAATGACAGGTGTGAAAGAGTACATTCCGGAAATACATATCTATATATATAGATAAATACATAAACCACAAATATTTAAAAAAAAGTAATGAAAATGTGTATATTCAAATTCTTTATTTTACAAAAAAATCATAATATCAGTTACAATTAAATTAAGGTTTAATTACCTAACTAGATCGCACGAGTCGTCCGCACTAAGGTAGGCTCAGATTCGTATACTTAAGTACTACCTAATGCTAAATAAAAAATACGTGTGGCACTCGGGGACTGCCGCGGTAAAGCTATTGCATAGCATTTTTAACAACTTATGCAATTATAATTATTTATTTATTTTATTTGTTTTATTTTTTCTGATATCAGATAACTGCGCTCTATCGGAAAACGTTGAAATTATTCCGAATCATTTGCGGCTGCGGAAGCAAATGATTCGGAATAATTTAAACGTCTTCCGATAGAGCGCCGCGCACGAATTTTATTCAATACAGCAAAAAAACGGATTATTCGAAAAAAAACGTAGATAAAAATATAGATAATTAAATTATCTTTAAAATGGTGCAGGTTTCATAATAATACGCCAGATAGTATTTGCGTAGTAGTCGTTTTTGTGTTCGGTTAGACCTAATTTCACAAATTAATTACACTATGTTATATAAACAAAATCTAAAATATTCAAAGCTAAGAATATTAGGAAAATGTTCTTGTTTAACAAATCTTTTTTTCGAATCGTAAGCAGTACTCGTTTAGACGTAATTTTCAGTTTAAAATCATTAATTTTCGTTAAGAAATTTCTTCGTTCGGTCGCCGCGCTGGCCAGGCCCGCGATAAAAGCTATGCAATAGCTTAAAAAAATAATACGCTGAAGAATGCCGTGAAAAATAAAATCAAGTAAACTAAAATTTTAGTAAAAATTTAATTTCAAATAATCTTAAAAGGTATGTGATAATAATATAAAGAACAAAAAGGATATGGTAGGCAAATAATAATGTATATATATATACAATAACTTTCTGTAACTGCAGTCGTATTTTTTATTCTTTTCATTTTACTTGTCGATGTTTATTATTTCATTTATGACAATGTCATTTTCTCGGCGATAGATAATTTCAGTCAATATCCGTATGATGATCATCGAGGGGTGTCAAGTACTACGGGCGAACCCACCACCACAGGGAGTTATAACGACACGATCCATTCTCTCTTCCATGGAGTGAACGTAAAGTAAGATCTTCCATGGAGTAAACGTATAGCCGCATATACACACGCACGATACAAGGAACAAGTCACTTTATATCCATTCCTCGCAGGCTGCCACTTCAGAGTTCTAACGCACAACGATATATACAAGCTTAAATTATTATAACAAACTACCACAAAGCTTGCAATATATCAATAATTAGGTTGAATTTAGAAAACGAACTAGACAACATTTGTTATCTAAATATTTGTACAATTCGAGAGAGTTTCAAGTTAGGGAATTATTTTATGTTATACATTTTAATGTGTTACATTTTAATTGTTCATTTAATAGCTATGTTTGTGTTTTCTACATCCTAAAAGGGTTGTTTGAAAATATTTTCGATATGTCGATAAAAATCGGTTGTCTGTAAAGTCGGTTTACTGACGATAGTTAAACGTGACGACGTCATAAGAAAATACTGATGGAATGGTTGCATTTTTCAAAAGAAAATTTTAATTTTATTTGTTTGATAGATATTTTGTATGGATATAGAGAAGGAGGTAAATGGAAATCACAATTGAATTGATCAAGTTACATTTATTTGTACGTTCAAATACAATTATGTCAATTTTTTAATTTTTTTTTACAATGTACATAGTTTTTACAAGTCTGAATGTGCGTTGAGCAATTGTTTTACAACTTTTAAACATGTGTACTGTGAACAAGCCTTAAATGGAACGCCTCAGAGCGAGGTAACGCCGCATGAGTCATGTTTTTTCGTGCGTGCAGCCGGCTCCATCGAATTATAAGACGTTGTCACGTCAAAATCGAAAAGATTTTCCCGATATGAAGCACTATACATTGCTCAGTATTCAAGTTTACAAGTGTTATTACATCAGTAAAATTGGGCGAAATCAAATTGATTTTCGCACGGGTAAAACAATTTAATATGCATGCGTCAATCACGTCAATCGTCTGGTTCCGTCTTTTGCGCTGATTTATTATGAAAGGCGAACAAGGGGGAGCACGCGGTCGCTCGAACGCTTCTGTATGACCCGCATCGGGGTATTATCGGGCTGCCCGCGGAGCGCGCAGCGGCCGCCGCCGACCACCGCGGCGCCTCGACGGTGCCCAAAACGGCAACCATTCCCTCGACGTGGACATTCTCATACGGACATCTTCCGCTCTCTGAGCACATGGATCCCAATTACGTGTGAGAAATTCAACATTCGGCTACGCGACTGTAGAGTAATCCATTCGAGTGCTTTCACCCAGAAGTCTTCATGAATCGACCTGCATGCTATTTTAAAAGTCACACGGATAATTCACTCCATTGCTTTCCTTCTCCTTATCATTTTTTAAAATTTATTTTTAGTAACACATCTAGTAAAAAATTAATGTCATATTTGATTAAGATATTAGCAAGAAATTGATGCGACATTATTTTTAATGATTGACACAGTCGCCTAACTAGGCCTAGGCCTGTTCTAAGGCAGATTTTTAATGACGATATTAAGTATGCACTGTCAACTTAAACTATATTTAGTACTTATTTTTAAATCGACAAATATAAAACTAAAAATATTTATGCATATACAAATATGGATAGATACTTATATAAATCTATAGATAAAATATATATCCATATATGCACATATATTTATACGAAAATAATAATAAAATCAAAATAAATAAAATTAAAAACTAAAATAATATACATATATAAATCAATTACATATTGATATGACGCTCACATACCTATAATAGTCATTTAAAATTATCATGGAAAAACTAAATACTAAGTACTAAATACTATCATTCAAAATACAACAGTCAGCATATTCCCTAAACCGTCCCTACCCACCTCCAACAACCAATCGGTTAGAGATTTTTCGTGTTCTCACTACTTTTAATTGCTTCGGGAAGATTGTTATACATTCTAGGGCCAATGAACGTGAAATGGCGCTGGCCAAATGTTGTGTAAGATCTTGGCACCATCATATCACCAGTTCTTGTTGCTCTCGTCTTTCCAACTCGTTGTTGATTATAAAGTGTCATTTTATTTTTAGTATATATTAGGGCCATGCGAACATAAAGCTGTCTTACATCCAAAACCTCGGACTGGATGTAAAGAGTATGTATTACTATATATGGTGGGCTACAAAAACCTTAAATTATATATAGAATTTTTAATCTGAGCCAGTGCAGCATTTTTATTTTTTTTTAAAGTTTATATAAATTCCTACACTTGGATATGTCAAAAGTAACGAATATTACAACTTAATACGTATATATATATATATATATATATATATATATATATATATATATATATATATATATATATATATATATATATATATATATATATATATATATATATATATATATATATATATATATATATATATATATATATATATATATATATATATATATATATATATATATATATATATATATATATATATATATATATATATATATATATATATATATATATATATATATATATATATATATATATATATATATATATATATATATATATATATATATATATATATATATATATATATATATATATATATATATATATATATATATATATATATATATATATATATATCTATATATATATACATATATATATATATATATATATATATATATATATATATATATATATATATATATATATATATATATATATATATATATATATATATATATATATATATATATATATATATATATATATATATGTATATATATATATATATATATATATTTAACCTAAATTATAAGGTATGAGCGTTGGTATTATAATATATGAACGTTGAACATTCAAGCACAGATTTTCTGTTTTATAGAGAAAACAAAATTTTCCAATGTCTATCAAAATTCTTTTAAATTTCGTAAGTTATTATATGAACAATAGTACTAATAATCAAACAGTATTATCGGAAAATTTCACAAATGATCATATGGGAAAATAATAAAGAAAATAAAAATACGAACAAATCAGTAAAAATAATAATAGTGAATAGTCAGAATACGAATTCACAATTATATAATAGCCTATATAATAGAAAGGATAAATAACAAAAATAGTCAAGAAAGTCAGCCGCTTGGAATTACTTGGACTTACTACTCTCAAACAAAGTGGACAAAGAGGGGGACATGATTGAAACATATAAAATTCAAACAATGTACCTGGACAAGATAATATTTACAAATTCAACGTCAAATCAAATCTTCGAGTCTCAGCAAAAAACTCAACCGTGCAAAAAACTCAACAGATTTTAGAAATATGTTTTAGAGGGTTTTTCAATTGAAGTTGAACAGTTTTAATTGCTAATTGAAGTGGAACATAAGAGGTCACAAATAAACTACTGTCGTCTTGTGCTGTTGAATCCGTAAAGCTTTGCTTGTTTTTGCTATGACCCGTGCTGTCGTCAAATCCCAATTAGCGATAAAACTAATTTATCCGAATCGTTTGAAACTCTATCTAAAACTTCAATTTGAGACTTCAGTATTCAAGAAACCGTATGATTTATTAAATTATGTAATTCTACTTCCCAAGTTGTTTCTGAGACTGATATGTTCTCTGGGTAACACATCTTTTTTGGCAAATAAAACACTCTGGTAGTTTGGCAAATAAAACACTCAAAAGTTTTACTGTTCACAAGATTCTTAATCAATAAATATCGGTGCTTAGTAAGCTAAGCTTCAAAAATAAGCGACAATACTTCGTCAGCACTAATATCCATTGTTGAATTACTACTATTAGATTTACCCGAAGTGTTAAGCAGTGTGTTTACAACAGATGAATCTACTAGTGATACTCGTAGTTCTGTAAATGGTCTACGTTTTGACCGCGTACTAAGATCGGAAAAGTCTATCCTGGGTTGTCCGGCTACTACGGCGCGAGACGGTCACGGATGTTCCTGCTGTAAATGGCACTGTTCAATATTCCTTGTCAGTTCTACACATTCATTTTCGTCTAACCAATTAGAGTTATTTTCAAAACTATTTTTAATACGTGCTGACTTAACCTAGAAACTGTCTTCTACACAAAATAACAATTCGATGTGATGTGTGCAATGTACATTTTCGGTATCTTTAGGACACGTAAAAAAAAATCTAAAACATACTTTTTATGACCTGAAAGTTTTTGCGAACACTACAACTCAAATAAATGCCTCCTTGAAAAGGAACATTTACTTTAGTATCTGAAAATAAAATAAAAAATGAATATCGTTTCGTAGAAAATGCTAAACCGCGTCTACGGTGTCGTAGCAGACATGTTACAATCGCGCGGGCAAATTGGGGCAAAAAATGATGGTCCTCATAAATTACCCAGATGTACTACCATTTTATTAAATCAGGACCTCCCCAGTTGGCACCAAGTTTTTGCAGCTCCTAATAAAATTACTGTAACGGAAAAATAAACTAAGAAAAATAGGTTGGCGTAGTTCCACGCAAAACGAAAAGTATAATAATAAAAAGATGCGTAAAACCTAATTATTTACAAATGTACACAAATAACAAAATAATTAGCGTTTCTAAGATATTACCAAAGACAATCACCGCGCGGATGTCAACGATAAGCGCGAGCAACAACAATGAGATGCTTTCAGTTCCGAGGTCGATTAATAAGTGATAACTGAAGTAACTATCCCTGAAATT